>QXTE01000694.1:31712-61525 GCA_003942145.1 Platysternon megacephalum
CCCCCCCCCCCCCCCCCGACGGGCACACACCCTGGTCTCAGATCCCACCTTATGGACACACGCCCTGGCTGTCTCCGATACTCACCGAGGAGGAGGACGGTGAGAGCAGATGCCATGATGGGGGCAGTGGGGGCCCCTCAGCGCTGCCACAAACACCCCAGTGCTGAGCTCCACCCAGCCTGAGGCCCGAGTGCGAGCGGAATGAGGAACTGCGCCCGGGGGCTGCAGCCCCAGGAAGTCCGTGATGCGCTCGGCCCCTTTCTTCCCATCAGGTGGTTTCTCTGCAAACTCCAGCCCCAATCTACCGTGGTCAGAGCAAAGCCAGATCCCTGCAGAGCCCAGCAAACCACATCCCCTCCTGCAGCTGCCCAGCACCCACCATCACCTCCCAGCCCCACATGGGAGCTGCCCAGTCCAAGGACCAGCTGGGAAAGGGGGAATCTCAGGAGGTGTCAAGAGGTGCCCAGGCTGCCCTGACCTTTTCCAACGGGCCCGTCTAGCCTCCCTGGAGCAGCAGCTCAAAGCAGAGGAGGGATCCCCCCCACACACACACACAGTGCCCCCCACGGAGCAGCCCTCTCCCATGGAGCGGGGAAAAGATTCCTTCCCCTTCCTGACCCAGCTGGGCCCAACGCCCGCCCTGGAGCATGAGGGTGGAGGGGCCTGGCCAACCTCCTTCTCAGGTAGTGTCGCTGCAGACGCGGCTCTTAGCCGAGTGATGTGGCACAGAGACAGGACAGAAGGGTGGGGGGCTGGGAGGGGTTCTGGTTTCCGGCACCTGTGAAGGGGTGGACGGAGGGGTAAATTTAGACCCTGAGCTGTTAAAGGAGGAACCGGTAAATCCGTGAAAAGGGGAAGTCTGCCCAGAGCCAGAGCTCGCTTCCTGTTTCTGGTACCAAAAACCAACGAGGAGTCCTTGTGGCACTTTAGAGATTAACAAATTTAGTGAAACTCGGCATAAACTTGATGCCCCGGCACCTACCCTGTTATATACCCCGGCTCTGGCAGGGGAGTGGGGTCTAGTGATTGGAGAGGAGGGGCTGGGAGCCAGGACTCCTGGGTGCTCTCCCTGGCTCTGGTGGGGGGGTGGGGTCTAGTGATTGGTGAGGAGGGGCTGGGAGCAAGGCCTCCTGGGTTCTCTCCCTGGTTCTGGTTGGGGGGTGGGGTCTGGTGCTTAGAGAAAAGGACACAGATTAGAGCCAGCCCCCTAGAGGTGAAAGGCCCCGTGTCCCTTCCCCAGCCCATCCCCGGGGCCGTGGGTCTGCGCAGCTCAGGGCCTAGGGCAGAGCTCACAGGGGCCGACGGCTGAGCCGAGCTTCCCTCTCCGACCTCAGGATGCTGTGAAAGGGACACCCAGGGTGGCGGGGGGGCGACCAGCCCCCCAGAAAGGGGAGGGGACAAGATCTCGGGGACAGAGCTCAAGACAACCCCCCCCCCCGGTAGATGCCCCAGCTCTGGCCCCCCAGTTCGTTTGCCCTTCACCACCCACCCCTGACGTTCACGCATTGGGCCCCTCAGCCCCCCGATCTGCCCCTTGCCTGTGTCCCCTCCCCCATTCTTTCCCCCGAGCCTGAGTTCCCTCACGTCCCCCCTCGCCCCATTCAGGTTCCTGTTCCCCCAGCTCTGTCCCGCATCCCGTGTCCCTTCAGCCCCTGTTGTGTCCCCTCATGCCCCACGTCCCCTCCCCCTTTCTGCCCCCATCCCCTATCCCCTCACACAGCTGCCCCATCTCAGCAATCCTGGCCCCCTGGCTTTGCTGTGTGGGGGCAGCTACATGGGAAAGAGCCCCCCAGCCTGCCCCCCCCACGCTCACCCCCCATCAGCCCATCTCCCCCAAAGCCCCCATCTCCCGCCCGGCCTGTCCGTGTCAGGGAGGGAGGCTGAGAGGATGTGGGAGTGTGGGGGCCATTAAAGATCAGGCGGCGTGTGGGGCTGAGGAAGGGAAGAAGAATGTGGGGGGAGGGGAAAGGGGGCTGAGACTGAGGGAGCAGGAGCTGAGGGGTGGCTGGAGACAGTGACAGAGGAGGGGGGATTTGGGGTCCCCCAGTGTGTGTTTCAAGCTGAACCTGCCCCATGGCCATGGGGGTGCCCCCGTCCCCTCTTCCTTCCCCCGCCCAGCTCTGCAGGGGTTTTGGCAGGATACAATCCCGCCCCCCACCTCAGACCCACTGAGGGTGGGGGGTCTATATGGCAAAGTGTGGGGAGCAGAGAAGGGGGGTCAGGAAAGGGCACTGGGGGGCTGGGAATGTGGGGGGGCAGGAGTATCTAGAGGGGTGGAGATGAGGAAGAGGGGAGGGGAAGGGGAGGCATGGGGGGTCATTATGGGGCAGGGAATGTGGGGCAGAGGGGGGGGCCAGGAGACTGAGGGGAAAGAAAGTGGGGGACCCAGGACTGAGGGGGCAGGAGCAGGAGGGGGCAGTGAGAGGGGAAGCTGCTGAGGGGTAGCAATGGCAGCTCCCTCCCGGACGGCACCATCTGCCCCTCCCCCCTCAGACACCCCAACAATCCTACCCCCCCCCCCCAGCTCTGACCTTCTGTGGGGAGCCTGTCTGCCCTCAAACTCCTGTCCCCTATTCCGGCCCCTCAATCCTCCTCCCGACACCCCCAACCTACTTCCCCCAAACTCCCGGCTCCCCCCAGCCACCTCCCCGCAAACGCCCGCCATGGGGGGGCCCAGAAGCGCGAGCGGCTAAATCGCTCTGCGCCCTGTTGTGTTCATGGAGATGCTGTCAAAAACATACAGCTAAGGGGAGCATAAAATCCCTCTTTACCCTGTAAAGGGTTAAGACGCTCAGATAACCTGGGTGGCACCTGACCAAAAGGACCAATAAGGGGAGAAGATACTTTCAAATCTGTGGGGGAAAGTTTTGGTCTGTGTCTCTCGGAGACAGCCAAGAAACCAGGCAGGGAAATTCCATCTTCTTAAGTATATCTGAACTAAGCATCTAGTCTTGCAGAAATAGTAAGTAATAGCAGAAAAGAAATGTGTTAGGTTATCTTTTGTTTTAGCTTGTGAAATTCCCTGTGCTAAGAGGGAGGTTTATCCCTGTTTTGTAACTTTAAAGTTTTGCCTAGAGGGGAAATCCTCTGTGTTCTTGAGTCTTTTGTTATTCTGTAAAGTACTTACCACCCTGATTTTACAGAGGTGATTCTTTTACCTTTTCTTTAATTAAAATTCTTCTTTTAAGAACCTGATTGATTTTTCATTGTTCTTAAGATCCAAGGGTTTGGGTCTGTGTTCACCTGTACCAATTGGTGAGGGGATTATTCTCAAGCCTTCCCCAGGAAAGGGGGTGTAGGGGCTTGGGGGGATATTTGGGGAAGGTAGGGCTCCCTAGTGGCCCTCCCTAAATGTTTGTTTAAATCACTTGGTGGTGGCAGCGATACTAAGGCTAGAAAGGAATTTGTGCCTTGGGGAAGTTTTTAACCTAAGCTGGTAAAAATAAGCTTAGGGGGTCTTTCATGTGGGTCCCCACATCTGTACCCCAGAGTTCAGAGTGGGGAAGAAACCCTGACAGATGCAATAAAGCGCCCAAGGTGTGAACACGCCCCACCCCCTACCCCACACTGAACAGGGTTAAACATGGGCTGGGGCGGGGTCCACAGCCCGCAGCCTGCTCAGCCCCACGGCAAACCCCCCATTGACCCCTGGGACCGGCTGTTACAGACACAGCAGAGCAGGAACCAGGGGAGCCGTGGCAGGCACCGTGTGAAACAAGGGGTTTATTCCAGCCCCGGCCCCATTCGCTGGAGCAAGTCTCTAGCCGGAAAATCCCCTGGGTTTGGGCGTCTCCCCACTGGCCCCGGAGATGCTAGCGACTGTCCTAGGGGGGCAGAGGAGCCAGCGGAGCTGGGATGGAGCCGGCGTTGCCGCGGCTGCTGTTAAAGTCTGACCCCGTTTCCTCCTGGGTTGGGGGTTCAGCCGGGGGAGGGACAATGGCGTCGGGGTCCCTCTCTCTGGCCTCTCTGCTCAGGACGTCTCCGCGGAGCAGGGTTCGTAGCGGTGAGTTGAGCGCCCCAAAAAGGGGTGGTGGGCGGCACAGCCTGTCCCCGCAATATTTTATCCACCAATGAGGCCTCGTTTCCAACACCCCAATTGTGGGTCACAGATTTCTGCTCCCCCACTTCTCCTGTGTCCCAGGCGGGCCCCAGCCCGGCCTGTGGGTTCTGTCCAGCAGCCGCTCGGGTTGGACTAATCCCGTCTTTCTGTCTCGCCAACTTTCCCCTCAACGTTCATTCGTCCAGGTTCTCGTGACGCTGCCGGAACTTCTCACTCACCTTCTTCGGCTGAACCCCCCACGAGGGGACATTTGGAGGCTCCCTGGGGTGGGGAGATTTGGGGGTCAGGGCAGAGGAACAGGAAGTTCTGGGGATTTATACAATAGAAATGCAGGCTGGGGGAGGTCTAGGAAGAAAGGGGGTTCAATCCTGGGGTGCAGCAGTTGGGTGGGGAGCAGTCTGGGGGGCAGGATTCTGGGGGAAGGGGGGGTTGTGCCAGCATCTCAGCCCCCCAAGGGGAAGCGGCTCATTCCCCGGGGAGATTCTTTTCTCTGTACAGCCAGATCCAGGCTCCTGGGGGTGCAGAGAGACAGCAGGTTAGAGGGGCCTGTGTTGCCCTGGGCCCAGCCCCTGACGGCAGCAAGGGGCACAGAAGGGGGGGTCTCCTCACCTAGGGGGCCCCCCTCGGGCGGCTGTAACAGGCCTCAGCCAGGATCAGCCCCAGGACGAGCAGGACCACGGCGCTCAGCACCAGACGGGTGATGTTGGCGTAGGTGAAATCCGGGCGCCCTGGGGGGGCTGCTGTGGGGGGAAGGGGAGAGTCACTCAGGGGCTCAGATGGGGAAATCAGCAGCTGGCTCTGCCCCGGGAGCGGAGCCCCCAACCCCCCGTCTGGCAGGTCTGGCCCAGCCCCCCCCGGGGGGTCTCCCAGGCACCACGGCTCTGGGGCCTTCCTGGGGCCGGACCCCTCAGGGCAGGCCACGTCCTGCTCCCCTGAGGGCTGAGCCTCAGCTTCCCCGGAGAACAGGGCGCCTGGGCAGTTGAACTGCCCCCTGAGCCACCCGGCACCCCTGTAGTGCCCCTCTGTCCACCCCCACAGGTACCTCTGCCCCGGCCTGTCTGCTGTGCAGTGAGCCCATCCCCGGGGTATCGCGGCTCCTGCTAACCACAGCCAGGCAGTGTGCGCGGGGGGAGGCTGGGACGTCACCCGCTGCCCCGCAAGTCCCAGCGGTGCCCAGGGCCCAGCCAGATGCAGCAGAACATCTATTGGGGGGTGGGTTGGGGATCCCCTGAGAACCCAGTGGGGGGAGGGCAAGGAGAGGGAACATCATGGGGCCTAGGGAAGGGGGTTTTAGCCCCAGCCCCCCTCTGCCCAGCAGGGCCCAGCGCCCCAGACTCTGCCCCACCCCTGGGATCCCCCACAGCTTCCTGGCAGCAACCTGCAGGACAGGAGGCTTTGGGGGAGCTGGGGGGCTGGCAGTGGGAGAGGGGCAGTGGGGGTTGTCTCTCCTTTGCCCCCATGTCAATGAGCCCCTCCCTGTGATGTCTGGGCCCCACCCACCCAGATTCACTGCCCCTGTCCCAGCCCCTGGGCACCGCGAGCCTGTTTCCAGGGCTGGTTGGATGGTGATTCCCCCCCAGCCCTGGTACCTGGCCCTGCGCTGCCCGGACGGGTGGGAGCCGTCGCTGGTCCAGGCTGGGTCAGGTCAATTCCCCCTGCGGGAATAGATCCAGCGTCCATCGGGGCAGGGGGAGGGGATGAAATCGGGTGACCAGACAGCAAATGTGAAAAATCGGGACAGGGGGTGGGGGGTAGTAGGAGCCTATATAAGAAAAAGACCCAAAAATGGGGACTGTCCCTATAAAAACAGGACATCTGATCACCCTAGGATGAAACAGAAACTTAGTGATCACCCCACGCCCAACTCAGCATCAATCGTCACTGTCAGTCCCGGGAGGGGGATTTTAGTGGCTGGGGAGTGGGGACCCCCCCTTCCCTCGCTGTATCAAACCAGGAGGCACAAATTCCGACAGCCCAGACTCGCTCTGAGATCACCAGTGGGGGTTGGGAACCACATGGGATTCGTCATTTCGGGTCCAGTTTTCATGTAGACAAGGTCTTAGTCCATCTTTCTATCCCTCACCAGACGTGCTCCCATCTGTCCACCACCCTACATCACCATGGACCCACATTCCCACCGACCTGTGGCCGTCCGTCCCCAAGGATCTGTCCATCACCCTCTATCTAGAAGAATTGAACCCATCAGTTCTGTCTGCAGGGACCATCCCCCTCCACACAGCCCGAATGGCCCCGTGGGCGTCTGAGGGGGGAGCCCTGTTCCCTGGGGGATGAATTGTTCCATTTCTCCCGAGCGTCTGTTGGGATGGGGGAGGGAGGAAACCGAGAACCCAGGCCTGGGGACGGGGGGGGGGGGGGGGGGGGGGGCNCGACCTGGTGTTTCTTTCGGCTTCAATTGTCCGGGCTGGTGGGGAGTGAATTCAGCGCTGGAGCAAGGGCCGGCTGGGCAGCCCCTGGGCCCCGACTCCTCTGTGCTTCCCCAGCAGTCGGGGGAACATCCTCCTGGGAAAGGCCCCTGCTCTGCAGCCCCCCCTGGGGGAAGGGATCCCCCCTCCCTGAGCCCCAAACCTCCAGCAGCTGCTGCTCCCCCCTGACTGGGGAACCCCCCGCTCCCAGTGGGCCCCAGGGCTCAGGGCAAAGCCTGGCTCTGAGCGTCCCATCACAGGCTGGCTGGGGGTGGGGCTGCGAGTGGGGACACCGAGCTGGGCCCCTCACCTGCTACCACCAGCTCCACGGGGTCGCTGGGCTCCGACCAGACGGGCGGGTCTGATTTGGAGCAATAATAGCAGCGGTAGCTCCCTGCGTCTTTCCGGCTCACGTTGCAAATGGGAAACTCAGCCACGTTCCCAGCCACCACCACGTCCTGCAGCACATTCGGGTTTCCAAATTTGAGCATAAGGAACCTCATGTTCTGGTGCGAACCCCGACACCGGATGGTCACGGCTCCCCCCAGGGCAACCCCCCTGCTAGGGCGCAGGGAGATGGAGGGTTTGGGGTATCTGAGCTCTGCAGGGAGAAGGAGACAGGCCGTGAGACAGACCCCGGCACAGTCACTGCGCCCCATCCTCCCCACGGGGCCCCTGGGAGAAAACCCAGCCAGAGGAACCTCTCCGAGATCCCAGAGATTCCTGGGAGCTATGCCCGAAACTGCCTAAAATCCAGGGCACCCCTCTGTACCCCAGTCTGGGAGCCAGGACTCCTGGGTTCTATCCCCAGCCCCAGTAGGGTGTAATGTTTAGATCGGGAGTCAGAGGTGCTGAGTGCGGCACAGATACAGACACAAGGTGCAGGAGGGATGATTATCCCCCATTCTCACAAGGGGAAATGGAGGCACAGGCAGGTTCAGTGACACCCCAAGGTTGCCTGGGGTCAGGGATCCCCCCTCCCTCATCCCCCTAGCTCCAGTGGCTGGGGAACCCGCCCAGTGACTCCGTCCCCACTCCCCGGCCAGGCGTCCCCTCTGCTGGGCCGAGGGCTCAGGGTACAGCCTGGCTCTGAGGGTCCCATTGGCCCAGAGACCCCCTGTAGGTCTGTCTGGGTGTGGGGCTGGGAGCAGGGACGCCGAGCCGGGCCCCTCACCTTCTACAAAGATCTGTACGATGTCACTGGGATCCGACCAGTTGGGCGGCTCCGATCTGGAGTGAGATTGACACATGTAGACCCCTGAGTCTTCCTGTCTGGCACTGGGGATGGTGAATTCACCCCCGTCCCCAGCAGCATCCAGCTCCCGGATTTCGATTCCATCTTTATACAGAAATAACCTCCTGGCCTCGCACCGACACTGACAGCGGATGGTGACGGCTCCCCCCAGGGCGATCACCCCGCTGGGGCTGACGGAGATGGAGGGTCTGGGCGCAGGGAGCTCTGCGTTCACACACAAACAGGAGTGAGATGGGGAGACACAAACCCCTCCCCCTGGGTCTGTAACCTGCCCTTAGTGCCCAGCCCCAGGGGCAGCGCCAGGGCTAACAGACACCTCACTGCATCCACAGTCTGTTACTCCTGGGGCAATTCTGCCCATCTGCAGACGCGCTAGGGTTGCCAATTTTGGTTGGATGTATTCCTGGAGATTTCATCACATGACATAATCTTTAATTAAAGATTAATCTTTAATTCCTGGAAACTCCAGGCCAATCCCGGAGGGTTGGCAACCCTAGGACACGCATAATTCAGCTGTCCTGCGTAATTTTGTTTTTTCCCCGCAGAAAATACATTTTGCCCCAGATGTGCTGCAATTCCGCCTTTTCCCCACCAGGGCCCGCTGTGGCGCCACAGCAGCGAGCAGCATGAACACAGCCCGCTGTTCTTGCACCACAGCGGCCCCTGGTGGTCACAAGGCGGCACTGCAGCACTTCTGGGGCAGAATGTATTTTCGCGGGGGGGGCGGGGGGGAATTCTCTGCTTGCCCCGTGCTGCAGAATTCCCCCAGGAGCAGAAGTTCATCACAGCACCTGCCGCAGAGCCCGGTTAGGGCAGAGTGGGGCACCCAGGGGTGCTGGGGGGGGGGGGTCACAGACTGGGGCTCAGGAGCTAGTGGGGTGACAGCGTTAAGTCTGGGGAGGGGGCTGCAGAGCCCCATGGCGACGGAGGATGCGGGGACAGGGGCTGATGTGCCTGACTGAATGGGAGAGGCTTGAGGTCAGCCAGGGTCTGCACGGGGGAGGCTTCCCAGCTCCCTAACAATCCCCCCCCTCCCCCCCCCAAAAAAAACCCTTCTCCCGCCCACACCCAACACCTTCCAGGTTCACTCCCAGGCTCCTCCCCTCTCCCTCAGCTCCTCTGTTACCCCTGACTCCCCCGCACCTTTGCACGGCTTCTGACAGGTGCAGGAAATACAGTTCTGTCGTGTCATTGAAATGAATTACCCAAAGTTCTGTGTTAATCTGTCTAGTGAGGAAACTATTTTTTTGTTTTAATTACCAGAATCTTTTGGTTTTGGTCTCTATTGTTACAGACACACTCGCTGACAGAGATTTTGAAATAAAGGACCAAAATAATTGAAACTGTCATGATCATATTGTGTTATTTTGACAAATAAAATATGCAGCATTTTGCTGAATTTTCAAATATTTGTGCAGAATTTTTAATTTTTTAGCGCAGAATTCCCCCAGGAGTGTACAGTTGTCCAGGCTGCTGGGAAGTGAATTCAGTACTGGGGGCGGTGCTGGCTGGGCAGCTCCTGGGCCCCGAATCCTCTGTGCGTCCCCAGAGCGGGGGCAGCCGGGGGAGCATCCCCTGGGAAAGGCCCCTGCTCAGCAGCTCCCCTGGGGCAGGGATCCCCCCTCCCTCGGCATCAAACCTCCAGCGGCTGCTGCTCTCCCCTGGCTGGGGAACCCCCAGTGACTCCGTCCCCACTACCTGGCCAGGTGTCCCCTCTGCTGAGCCCACGGCAGAGCCTGGCTCTGAGCATCCCACCAGGGCGAGACCCCCCGAGGGTTCGGCTGGGTGTGGGGCTGGGAGTGGGGAAGCGGAGCCGGGCCCCTCACCTGGTACCACCAGATCCACGGGGTCGCTGGGCTCCGACCAGATGGGCGGGTCCGATTTGGTGCTATATCGGCAGCTGTAGCTCCCTGCGTCTCCCCGGCTCACACTGCGGATGGGAAACTCAACCACATCCCCAGCCGGCTCCACGTCCTGCAGCGCGTTCGGGTTTCCAACTTTGTACAGAAGGAACCTCATGTTCTGGTGCCGACCCCAACACCGGATGGTCACGGCTCCCGCCAGGGTGACCCCCCCACTGGGGCTCAGGGAGATGGAGGGTTTGGGGAAGCTGAGCTCTGCAGTGAGAAGGAGACAGGCCGTGAGACAGGCCCCGGCACAGTCACTGCGCCCCGTCCTCACTGCACAGCCCCAGAGACAGGGCCCCTGGGAGAAAACACAGCCAGAGGAACCTCTCCGAGATCCCAGAGATTCCTGGGAGCTACGCCCGAAACTGCCCAAGGACCTAAATCCAGAGCACCCCTCTGTACCCATCTATCTACTTAATGGGCCCCCCCAGACCAGTGTCCCCCCTCCCCATCCCCGACCCCCCATGGGCTCATCTAGCCAATATCTGCCCATGGGTGAGTGCACAGAAGACACCAGTAGCTGCTGCGTCTCTGCGTCCCCGGCCAGGTGTCCCCTCTGCTGGGCTCAGGGCGGAGCCTGGCTCTGACTGTCCCATCAGGGCCGACACTCACCGAGGGTCTCACTGGGTGTGGGGCTGGGAGCGGGGACGCTGAGCTGGGCCCCTCACCTGCAACAATGATCTGCACGATGTCACTGGCATACGACCAGATGGGCAGCTCCCATATGGCGTGGGATCGGCACACGTATCGCCCTGCGTCTTCCCGCCTGGCGCTGGGGATGGTGAATTCGTCCCCAGCAGCATCCAGCTCCCGGATTTCGATTCCATCTTTATACAGAAATAACCTCCTGCCCCAACACCAACACTGACAGTGGAGGGTGACGGCTGCCCCCGGGGCGATCACCTCGCTGGGGCTGACGGAGATGGAGGGGCTGGACCAAAGGAATGCTGCGTTCACACACAAAGAGGAGTGAGATGGGGAGACACAAACCCCTCCCCGTGTGTCTGTCACCTGACCTTAGCGCCCAGCCGCAGGGACAGCGCGAGGGGTAACAGACACCTCACTGCATCCACAGGGAACCCGTGGGCTGGATTCTGATCTCAGCCCTCCAGGGTCAATCCAGAGTCACCCCTGACTGCACTGGCGACAGTCCCCATGGGGTCAATAACAGGAGGTTGAAGTGAGTTTTGGGGTGAAGCTTCAGGGCTCAGATCCTCTTTTCCCCTCCCCAACCCCCGTCCTAAACACTAAAATTTCCCCAGCCCCACAGATACTCACATCCTGACATCCCGATCTGCCCGGCCAGCCAGCAGCCTGGAGAGGAGACGGGTCGTTAGGAACCAGATCCCAGAGCAACTGGATCCTACACCCTGGTCTCAGATCCCCAGCCCCCGCCTGCCATGGACACACGCCATGGTCTCAGATCCCCCCCATGGACAAATGTGCTGATCTCAGATCCACCCCCCACCCCCCGAGACACGCCCTGGTATCAGACACCCTCCCCCCCAATGGGCACACACCCTGGTCTCAGACCCCCACCCCCCAGGTACTCGCCCTGGTCTCAGATCCCCCCAATGGACAAATGAGCTGATCTCAGATCCACCCCCCTGTGGAGACACACCCTGGTCTCAGACCCCCACCCCATGGGCACATGCCCTGGTCTCAGATTTCCCCCCCTCCCCAGGGACACATGCCCCAGTATCAGACCCCCCCATGGGCACGCGCCCTGGCTGTCTCCGATACTCACCGAGGAAGAGGACGGTGAGAGCAGATGCCATGACGGGGCAGGGAGGGGCCCCTCAGCACTGCCACCAACACCCCAGTGCCCAGCTCCACCGAGCCCCAAAGGAAGAACTCAGCTGGTGGCTCCAGATACAGGAAGTCGGGGATGGCTCATCTCTTCCTGCATCCCTCACACATTGTCTCTAATCTGCCAGCCAAATCTATTGGAGTCAAAATAAGCAGCGGTCCCTGCAACGCCCAGGAAATCCTGGGGCCATAAGCCTGGCCAAGTGTCACGTAGCTCGCAGCGTGTCCGTGTCTCTGTGGGGAGTGGGGACAGGTCACACTCAATGTACCCTGCAGCCTTGGGGAAAGTGCACTGGGCTGGGAACCAGGAGACCACAGGGTCCGGTCTTCAATCTTCCACTGCAGATCCCTCCCGTCCCCCATTATTACATTCTGGATTCAAGCAGCTGGGGACTCATTTAGGTAAAATTAATACGTGATCATGCAATTAAAGGATGGCGTCGTAATGCATGTGCTCGAGGGGGCAGAGTTAAGGGTGTTCAGGAAACCTTAACTGGCATTTCCTGGTGCTGGAGGGTTTGACTCTGCAGCCTTCCCTCTAAGTCTGCAAACCTGCCCACGTGTGACACGAGCTGTGGCACCGTGTGAGGCTCCTCTGTTGAGAGATTCTCTTCCCTGCACGGCCAGATCCAGGCTCCTGGGGGTGCAGAGAGACTGCGGGTTAGAGGGGCCCGTATTGCCCGGGCCCAGCCCCTGGGGGGAGCAAGAGGCACAGAAGGGGGGGGTCACCTCACCTAGGGTGCCCCCCTTGGGCCGCTGTAACAGGCCTCAGCCAGGATCAGCAGGACCACAGCGCCCAGCACCAGGCGGGCGATGTTGTCATGGGTGAATTCTGGGCGCCCCGGGGGGGCTGCTGCAGGGGAAGGGGAGCGTCACTTGGCGGCTCAGACGGGGAGATCAGCAGCTGGTGCTGCCCCGGGAGCAGAGCCCCCCACCCCCCCCCCCCCCCCCCCCCCCCCCCCCCCCCCGCCCCCCCCCCCCCCCCCCCCCCCCCCCCCCCCGTCCGGCAGGTCTGGCCCAGCCACCTCTGGGGATCTCCCAGGTGCCGCGGTTCTGGGGCCTCCCCAGGGCCGGACCCCTCAGGGGAGGCTACGTCCTGCTGCTCTGGGGGGCTGAGCCTCAGCTTCACCAGCGAAGGGGGTCCCGGGTGGGTGAACTGCCCCCTGAGCCACCTGGCACCCCTGAGGGGCCCCCTGTCCACCCCCACAGGTACCTCTGCCCCGGCCTGTCTGCTGTGCAGTGAGCCCATCCCCGGGGTATCTCAGCTGCTGCCAACCACAGCCAGGCAGTGCGCACGGGGGGAGGCTGGGACGTCACCCACTGCCCCCCCCCCCCCACACACACATGTCCCGGCAGTGCCCAGGGCCCATCTATTGGGGCGGGGGGAATCCAGTGTGGGGAGGGGAAGCAAGCGCTGCGCATTCTGGGTAATAGTGGTGAGCGGGGGTCACCCCTATTGCCNCAAACTGCCCCCTGAGCCACCCGGCACCCCTGAGGGGCCCCCTGTCCACCCCCACAGGTGCCTCTGCCCCGGCCTGTCTGCTGTGCAGTGAGCCCATCCCCGGGGTATCTCGGCTGCTGCCAAACACAGCCAGGCAGTGCGCACGGGGGGAGGCTGGGACGTCACCCGCTGCCCCCCCCCCCCCACGTCCCGGCAGTGCCCAGGGCCCATCTATTGGGGGGGGGGAAGAATCCAGTGGGGGGAGGGGAAGCAAGCGCTGCGCATTCTGGGTAATAGTGGTGAGCGGGGGTCACCCCTATTGCCATGGGGACGTCATCATTTTATACAATGATGGGGTCTAAATGAGCTGTTCCCACTCGAGAGAGTGTCTTGGAGTCATCGTGGAGAGTTCTCTGCAAATATCCACTCAATGTGCAGCGGCAGCCAAAACGCGAACAGAACGTTGGGAATCATCAAGAAAGGGACAGAAAATATCCCATCGCCTCTATATAAATCCATGGGACGCCCACACCTTGAATACTGCGTGCAGATGTGGTCGCCCCATCTCAATGAAGATATATTGGAATTGGGAAAGGTTCAGAAAAGGGCAACAAAAATGATTAGGGGTCTGGAACGGGTCCCATATGAGGAGCGATTAATAAGACTGGGACTTTTCAGCTTGGAAAAGAGACGCCCAAGGGGGGATTTGATAGAGGTCTATAAAATCATGAGTGTTGTGGAGAAAGTAAATCAGGAAGTGTTACAGGTCTGTCTCATCTTACGCTGGGGTTACGTTCCGCGGTCAGCACCTAAAGCGAAAACCGCGTANGGCAGATGTGGTCGCCCCATCTCAATGAAGATATATTGGAATTGGAAAAGGTTCAGAAAAGGGCAACAAAAATGATTAGGGGTCTGGAACGGGTCCCATATGAGGAGCGATTAATAAGACTGGGACTTTTCAGCTTGGAAAAGAGACGCCCAAGGGGGGATTTGATAGAGGTCTATAAAATCATGAGTGTTGTGGAGAAAGTAAATCAGGAAGTGTTACAGGTCTGTCTCATCTTACGCTGGGGTTACGTTCCGCGGTCAGCACCTAAAGCGAAAACCGCGTATAGTCAAAATTACATTGAGTGTAATGGCGGGCAGAATCGCCCGCCCTACAGAAACAGTATTTAAATTGTTATTTTTCTCTTTTTTTTTTTTTCTTGTTTTTGCCGACCGCATAAAGCTGAAATCGCACATGTCAAATGCGCCTAAGATGCGACAGACCTGTATTTACTCCTTCTCATAACACAAGAACTAGGAGTCACCCAGTGAAATGAATAGGCAGCAGGTTTAAAACAAAGAAAAGGAAGTATTTTTTCACACAATGCACAGTCAACCTGTGGAACTCCTTGCCAGAGGATGTTGTGAAGGCCAAGACTATAACAGGGTTCAAAAAAGAACTAGATAAGTTCCTGGAGGACAGGTCCATCAATGGCTATTAGCTATTGTCCCTAGTCTCTGTTTGCCAGAAGCTGGGAATGGGCGACAGGGGATGAATCACTTGATGATTCCCTGTTCTGTTCATTCCCTCTGTGGCACCTGGCATTGGCCACTGTTGGGAGACAGGAGACTCGGCTAGATGGACCTTTGATCTGACCCAGTCTGGACGTTCTTATGATCTGTCAGATCTCCTGTCTAACCCAGGCCATAGCCCGGCCCTGAATTAATCCCCCTCTGAACTCCGGCAGATCTTCAGGAAAACAGCCAACCTTGATTTAACAAGTGCCAGGGCTGGGGAATCAACCATGCGCTTTGGTACCTGGATCCAGTGGTTAATTCCCCTCCCGGTTAGAAACTGCCCCTTATTTCCAGTCTGAATGGCTCTAGCTTCAACGGCCAGCTGTTGGATGGGGTTAGGCTCTCGAGGCGTTGCCTTGCTATCTACAGCAGGGAAAATTCCTGCCCGTAGATGTGACGAACTGGGACTGCCTGCATTGGGGAAGGGAGGAGACCTGAGCATGTAACATGAGAACCCAGGAGGGGGGTTGGAGGCCAGGTAACACCTCTGACCGGGAATCTGGACAAAGCACACAAAGGCTGGGGGAGGAGCCGGGGGGAAGGCCAGAAAGAAGACGCCTGGAAGGAGTTTCAGTTTGGGAGCTGGCTGGAAAATGGAGAGGGGGCCCCGACGGGGCTTGGGCTTTCCAACGGGGCTGTGGCCTCCCTGGGACCCCCAGATGGACCTAACTAAAGGGGGTCCTGTTGTCTGTACCGGCAAGACCTGTTTTGGACTGTGTTCCTGTCGTCTCATAAACCTTCTGTTTTACTGGCTGGCCGAGAGTCATGGTGAATCACAGGAAGCCGGGGGTGCAGGGCCCTGACTCCCGCACACTCCGTAACAGTATCCTCTTAAACTGATTACTTCCCCTTGCTGAGGAAATATTGCCGGAAACTCAGCGTGGTTTTAGAACATCCCGCGGGACAACTGACATGATCTTCGTTGCCTGCCAAATCCAGGAGAAATCTCAGGAACAAAATCCGGACCTGTACGTGGCTTTCATCGACTTGATAAAGGCCTTTGAGCCCTGTGGAAGGTTCTGGCCAGATTTGGCTGCCCTCCAATATCTATTAAGGTCCGAAGGCTTCTCCATGAGCAGATGACTGCCACGGTTCTCTGTAATGGCCGTTGGTCATCAAAACTGAGGTTAAGCAAGGATCCGTTGTTGCCCCATTCATGTTTTCCACCTATTTAACAGTAGATGGTCCTCGTTAAAGATCACACACACACACCCCCCCAATGGAGTTGACATTTGTCACGGACTCACAGATCGTGCCCACTCTTGGCCCCGTGCGGTCCGTGGGGGGGGGGGGGGTGCCCCTTTCAGTGAGACAGCCCTTCTCGGGGGTCCACTCTCTCCCGGNGTCGTAAACAGGGTCGCCTGGACCTCCTCACCTCTCTTCTGTCCTCTGGCCCCTCTGGCTGGAACCGGCTGGTCAGGTCACCGGGGTCCTCTCTTCGCAGTCCATTGTCCTCCCACTGGGCCAGAACCGGCTGCGACTCCTGAGCTGGGCCACCGGGTCATCAGGTCACCAGTCTCTGGGGTCTCCATTCTCCAGGCCATCGGCTGGGGTCCCAAGTTCCCTCTCTGGTCCTCTGTAACAACAAACTCCCTCTCCCATCACCTCGTTAAACCAGTAACACCCAGGGACACTGAGTCCCACTCCCTCTGCATGCAACCCACTGGAAAACATGAAAAAAACCCAAGAAAACCCCCCACTTCGTCACAACATTCAATACAGAATGGATGGGCGGCTCTTTAATCTTTAATCGACGTCTCCACTTGAAGTCTAAAGTCTTCAGGGCGTCCATTACTGATCTTCAGTCCGCTGATGATTGTGTCATCCTGGCGCACGCTGAGAACGACCTTCAGCCCACACTGGATTTTCTTGCACACGCGTACCGAAGCCTACGACGCTCACTCACGACTGAGAAGACCAAACTGCTCCATCAAACCTGCTTCAGGCCTCGCACGTGACCCACCCCAAATCACCATCGAGGGTCAGACTTTGGAGACAGTCGAGCGCTTTTGCTACCTCGGTAGCCCACTTTCTCAACACGCAAAAAATCGACCGTGAGATCCGGCCCCGGATCCAGCGGGCGAGTCGTGCTTCCTTTGGGAAATTGCTCCGGCGCGTTTTCACGGACCATGACCTACAGCAGGACACCCAGATCCAGGTCTAGAAGGCAATTGTTGTTCTTACGCTCCTCTATGGGTGACCTATCTGTGACGTTGCACTCCATACGTTTTATGAAAAGATGTTTATGTGTGAATATAATGTAACTGGAATATGCTTTATGCAAAAGGTCTCTTGTAAGGTATCATTACAAAGCTTAGGATCTACTAAGTGTGTTCATCCCATTTGTTTGCGTGTATCATTTCTATGTCTGGAGTTAGGAGAATAAGATATAAACTTGTATTACTGAGGTAAACATGTAAAGTGGAAGCCATTAAGGGTGCTTCAGAATCAATGAACTGTAAATGGCTCTGTTTACTTGTAAGACTTCCTGTATACCTGGGTACCAGACAGTGGGTAATGAAGAATGAGGTCTTACAGGGACATGTGAACATGTCACATGATACTGGAATCCATCTTTAACTTCAGAGGGGTAGCCGTGTTAGTCTGGCGAAGTGGGTATTCACCCACGAAAGCTTATGCTCCAATACATCTGTTAGTCTATAAGGTGCCACAGGACTCATTATTTCATCTTTAACTTGGTGCTTTTCCATTTAGGAGGGAGGGGTGGGAACACAGAGAGAGACAAAGGATTCCCGCCTTGTGCCAAAGCTATAAAAGGGGGTGGAACAGAACAAAGGGGGCTGCCAGTCATGAGAAATCCCCTAGTTACCACCTGAGCTGGAGCTAACAAGAACTGTACCAGGGGAAAGGATTGGGCCCAGACCAGGAAGGAGTCTAGTCTGTGAAAGAAACTTATTGGAATATCTCTGAGGGTGAGATTTATCTGTATTCAGTTTCTTAATGTATCAGGCTTAGACCTGCGTGTTTTGTTTTATTTTGCTTGGTGACTTACTTTGCTCTGTCTGTTATTACTTGAAACCACCTAAATCCTACTTTTTATACTTAATAAAATCACTTTTGTTTATTAATTTACCCAGAGTAAGTGATTAATACCTGGGGGAGCAAACAGCTGTGCATCTCTCTCTATCAGTGTTATAGAGGGTGGACAATATATGAGTTTACCCTGTATAAGCTTTATACAGAGTAAAACGGATTTATTTGGGGTTTGGATCCCATTGGGAGCTGGGTGTCTGGGTGCTGGAGACAGGAGCACCTGCTGAGTGGTTTTCAGTTAAGTCTGCAGCTTTGGGAACGTGGTTCAGACCCTGGGTCTGTGTTGCAGCAGGCTGGCGTGTCTGGCTCAACAAGGCAGGGTTCTGGAGGCCCAAGCTGGCAGAGAAAACGGGCTCAGAGGTAAATTCCGCACGTCAGGTGACAGTCCCAAGGGGGTCTCTGTGACCGAACCCGTCACACTATCGACAACACGTGCAGAGTTTGGAGAGGTACCACCAACGATGCATCCGGAAGACCCTTCGCGTCAAGTGGCAAGATCGCTGCATCAACGCCAATGTCACCGGCATCGAAACAATGATCCTCATGCACCAACTCCGCTGGGCTGGACATTGTGTGCGGATGCCAGATTCTCGCCTCTCAAAACAAGTCCTCGACTCCCAGCTCAGAGATCTCATGGTGGTCAGAGGAAACGCGACAAAGACACACTGAAAGCGTATCTCAACAAAACTGATGTGGGCATCACAAGCTGTGAGGAACGAGCCCCCAGCCGCCCCCAACGGTGCCACATCCTCCATCAGGCAGTGGCCCGCTTTGAGGAGAAGCGCCTTGCCCTCGAAGCTGAAAAGAAAGAGAGGAGGAAGGAAAAAGAAAGAACTTTCTCCCAGCAAGCCTGTCACAGAGTGTGGGGGAGTCAGGGTCCTGCACCCTCCACTTCCTGGGATTCACCGTGACTCTCAGCCAGCCGGTAAAACGGAAGGTTTATTGGACGACAGGAACACAGTCCCAAACAGAGCTTGTAGGTACAACCAGGACCCCTCAGTCAAGTCCTTCTGGGGGGGCAGGGAGCTTAGACCCCAGCTTTTGGGGTTCCCTCTGTTTCTCCAGCCAGCTCCAAACTGACAAACCCCTCCAGCCGTCTCCTCCAGCCTCCCCCCAGCTCCTCCTCCAGCCTTTGTCCAGTTTCCCCGGGCAAAAGGTGTCACCTGGCCCCAACCCCCACTTGGGCTCTTATGTTACATTTAATCTGGCCCTCGAGCTCCCGCCGGGGAGCGGGATCGGGGACTTGCCCCACTCTGTGTGTGCTGCGGCTCCCGGCAGCAGCAACATGTCCCCCCTCCAGCTCCTACACGTAGGGGCAGCCAGGGGGCTCCACACGCTGCCCCCGCCCCAAACGCCGGCACTGCAGCTCCTATTGGCCAGGAACTGTGGCCAATGGGAGCTGCAGGGCCGGCACCTGCAGACGTGGCAGCGCGCAGAGCCACCTGGCTATGCCTCCACGTAGGAGCTGGAGGGCGGACATGCTGCTGCTTCCCGGAGCTGCTTGAGGTAAGCGCCACCTGGAGCCTGCACCCCTGATCCCCTGCCCCAGCCCTGATCCCCCTCCTGCACCCCAAACCCCTCGATTCCAGCCCAGAGCAGCCTCCTGCACCCCAAACCCCTCATTCCCAGCCCCACCCCAGAGCCCGCAACCCCTGCACCCTAACCTCCTGCCCCAGCCCGGAGCCCCCTCCCGCACCCTGAATTCCTCATTTCTGGCCCCACCCCAGAGTCCGCACCCCCAGCTGGAGCCCTCACCCCATCCCGCACCCCAACCCCCAATTTTATGAGCATTCATGGCCCGCCATACAATTTCCATACCCAGATGTGGCCCTCGGGCCAAAAAGTTTGCCCACCCCTGGTCTAGTGGGTTGGGGGCGGGGGGGACAATGGTGCTGGGATTCAGGGGGACAAATTAAAAACTGCGCCAAGGAAGTACTTTTCCCCACGACACGCAGTTGGCCTGTGGGACTCATTGCTACAGGATGTCGCATAAGGCCAAGGACTTAGCACATCCCAGGCTTCCAAAACGCCCCTTTGCCGGGACACTTACGTGAATGGCGACAGGGACTAGGGCAGCTGATTTGTTGGGACGGCTGCCGCTCAAACTGACCAGCCTGTTTCTTTGTGCTCCCCGCCCGCCAGGGTCGGTCGGTTTGTCTCCACCCGCCGCAGTGACCGTCTTTTCATTCTGTGTCTGTACAGCGCCTGGCGCAGGGCAGCCCTGGCCCAGCTCGGCTAGGAGCAGATGCAAGGCAAGTATCGGTAATGAATGATCATAAGGAACATGGAGGAGGAGGGTCATGAGTATCTGGGAGTGGGTGGAGCAGCGAAGGGTTAATTTAAGGGTTAATTTAAAGGGTTAAAGGTTAAATTAAGCTTTAATTTAAAGGGTCCCTGTTATGGGAGGGGAGAGACCGAACAGCTGATTAATTATATCAGGCCACCACTAGGGGGTGCTGTCCCCTCCCCATGCTCCCCCCTCCCAATATATTTAAAGAGACTCCCTCCCTCCCTCCCTCCGCCCCCTCCCCATGGGCTGATTTAATGACTAGTTAGGAAGCTCCCGGATGTCACCACCAGGGGGCGTTGTATCCCTCATCCCTGGGGAGCGAAGGGTTAATTTAAAGGGGTCCCCTAGGGACGGGGTGGGGGGTGGAGGGGAAGCTTGGCAGTTCCAGGATGTCACCACCAGGGGGCGCAGTATTCCCCCATGGGCTGGGGAGCGAAGGGTTAATTTAAAGGGGTCCCCTAGGGACGGGGTGGGGGGTGGAGGGGAAGCTTGGCAGTTCCAGGATGTCACCACCAGGGGGCGCAGTATTCCCCCATGGGCTGGGGAGCGAAGGGTTAATTTAAAGGGGTCCCCTAGGGACGGGGTGGGGGGTGGAGGGGAAGCTTGGCAGTTCCAGGATGTCACCACCAGGGGGCGCAGTATTCCCCCATGGGCTGGGGAGCGAAGGGTTAATTTAAAGGGGTCCCCTAGGGACGGGGTGGGGGGTGGAGGGGAAGCTTGGCAGTTCCAGGATGTCACCACCAGGGGGCGCAGTATTCCCCCATGGGCTGGGGAGCGAAGGGTTAATTTAAAGGGGTCCCCTAGGGACGGGGTGGGGGGTGGAGGGGAAGCTTGGCAGTTCCAGGATGTCACCACCAGGGGGCGCAGTATTCCCCCATGGGCTGGGGAGAGAAGGGTTAATTTAAAGGGGTCCCCTAGGGACAAGGGTGGGAGGAAAAACTGGGCAGTTCCAGGATGTCACCACCAGGTGGCGCTGTCCCGCCCCCATAGCCCCCCCATCTCCCCGCCTGCATAATATCCGCCCCCCCCGCCCTCCCCCCCCACAACAGCCAAATCTCCGCTCGCTCACTCGCGCTCCATCTCTCTGCCCGCCCCGACCCACCAGCCCCATGGGCGGCCCCAGGCGGTGAGCCAGGGGACCCAGGCGTCCGGGGAGAGGGTCCCCCTCACGCGCGCCCAGAGGGTGCTATGGGGGCCCCCCAGGGGTACCAGGCGTCGTGGTGGGTTTACCTGCTCCACCAGGTGCCGCGCACCAATTTCCAGTTCGAGGTGGTGGAGAGCAGCTTCGCCCCCCAGGACAGGGAGTACCAGCAGGTAAGGGGGGCACGGGGGGGCGGTAAGAAGTGGGGGAGGGAGAGATGGACAGAAAGAAAAAGGGAGGGAGAAAGACAGAGATGGATGGAGCACTGTGTGTGTTTGGAAAAGGGGATGGATAGAAAGAGACAGGAGGGATGGAGGGATGGAGGAGCGATGGATGGAGCAAGAAGTGTGTTGGAGGAAGGGGGATGGATAGAAAGAGACTGGAGGGATGGAGGAGAGATGGATGGAGCAGTGTGTGTGTTGGAGGGAAGGGGATGGATAGAAGGAGACAGGAGGGAGGGAGGGATGGAGGAGAGATGGATGGAGCAGTGGGGGTGTTGGAGGGAAGGGGATGGAGAGAAGGAGACAGGAGGGATGGAGGGATGGAGGAGGGATGGATGGAGCAGTGTGGGGGGTGGAGGAAGGGGGATGGATAGAAAGAGACTGAAGGGATGGAGGAGAGATGAATGGAGCAGTGTGTGTGTTGGAGGAAGGGGGATGGATAGAAGGAGACAGGAGGAATGGAGGAGAGATGGATGGAGCAGTGTGTGTGTTAGAGGGAAGGGGATGGATAGAAGGAGACAGAAGGGATGGAGGAGAGATGAATGGAGCAGTGTGTGTGTTGGAGGAAGGGGATGGATAGAAAGAGAAAGGAGGGATGGAGGAGCGATGGATGGAGCAGTGTGTGTGTTAGAGGGAAGGGGATGGATAGAAGGAGACAGGAGGGATGGAGGAGAGATGGATGGAGCAGTGTGTGTGTTGGAGGCATTGGGATGGATAGAAAGAGAAAGGAGGGATGGAGAGATGGAGGAGCGATGGATGGAGCAGTGTGTGTGTTGGAGGCATTGGGATGGATAGAAAGAGACAGGAGGGATGGAGGGATGGAGAAGAGATGGATGAAGCAGTGTGTGTGTTGGAGGAAGGGGAATGGATAGAAGGAGACAGGAGGGTGTGGAGGGATAGAGGAGAGATGGATGGAGCAGTGTGAGTGCTGGAGGAAGGGGGATGGATAGAAAGAGACAGGAGGGAATGGAGGAGTTGAGGAGGGAGGGAGACAGAAAGAGGAGAGGGATGGACAGAGGGAGTAAGAAAATGAGGGAGGGAGAGGGATGGACAGACTGGAGCAATGTAGGGACCCGAAGGAGAGAAAGATAAAGGAGAGAGACCAGCAGCTGGAGGGAGGGCGAGAAGAAGTGAACATGAGCCTGGGCCTGACGCCGGGACAGAAGGGAGTGCAGAGCCGGGAAGGGGGCAGAGTGGGCGCAAGTGGGGGTGGAGGGGACATGTCTGTGTCCTGGGTCTGGCCAGGCAGTGGGGCCAGCGGGGGTTGGGGGTGGGTAATTGTCCAGAAGGGGTCTAATCTCTTGTTATGCTGGGAGCCACCTGTAATGTGTGCTGGGGGGAGGCTGGGGTGGGGTCGTACCCTACTTCCGGGGGCAG
Organism: Platysternon megacephalum; assembly: GCA_003942145.1. Lineage (NCBI taxonomy): Eukaryota > Metazoa > Chordata > Testudines > Platysternidae > Platysternon > Platysternon megacephalum. The sequence goes on from QXTE01000694.1 coordinate 54,254, forward strand.
CTCCTCTCTCTACAGTGGAGGGGGGGGCGCTCTGTCTGTCTGTCCATCTATCCCCAGAGCTATCTGTCTGTCCCCATGCACTCACCTCTATTCATCCATCTCCATACACAGCCCTTCATCTATTTATCCCCATCCCTCTATCTCCATTCTCATCCCTGCTTCCATCCATCCATCCCATCCCTGTGTCTATCTGGCCATCCATTCCCCCACTCCTCTACCTCCATCCGCATCCCTCCATCCCTCCATCCCTGTGTCTATCTGGCCATCCATCCCCACACGCCTCTACCTCCATCCCCATCCCTCCATCCCTCCATCCCATTCCTGTGTCTATCTGGCCATCCAGCCCCACACTCCTCTACCTCCATCCCCATCCCGCCATCCATCCATCCATCCATCCACCCATCCCATTCCTGTGTCTATCTGGCCATCCATCCCCCCCCTCCTCTCCCTCTATCCCCATCCCTCCATCCATGCATCCCATCCCTGTGTCTATCTGGCCATCCCTCCCCCCACTCCTCTACCTCCCTCCCCATCCCTCCATCCCTCCATCCCTCCATCCCATCCCTGTGTCTATCTGGCCATCCGTCCCCCCGCTCCTCTACCTCCATCCCCATCCCTCCCTCCCCCCACCCATCCATCCCATCCCTGTGTCTCTCTGGCCATCCATCCCCCCACTCCTCTACCTCTATCCCCCTCCCTCCATCCATGCATCCCATCCCTCTGTCTATCTGGCCATCCATCCCCCCACCCCTCTACCTCCATCCCCATCCCTCCATCCCGCCATCCCATCCCTGTGTCTATCTGGCCATCCGTCCCCCCACTTCTCTACCTCCATCCCCATCCCTCCATCCCTCCATCCCTGTGTCTATCTGGCCATCCATCCCCACACTCCTCTACCTCCATCCCCATCCCTCCATCCATCTGTCTTTTCATCCCCGTTCAAACTACTCAACCATTCAGACGGTGACGTTAGCTATAGATAGAATTACATGAACATGTTACCCCCACCCCCACCCCCCTAAAAAAAACTCCTGTGTATCTTTGAGCCGCCCCCTAGTTCCCCGGTCCCTGAACCCGCCATCTCCTCTCAAGGGGGCTCCCATCTGGACTGATTCCCAGACACCTAGATTTGCAGTTAACCCTGCGTAATCCAGGCCTGAGAGATTCCTGCAGGGAACAGCCATGAGGATGCCCCGAGGCCCGGAGAACATGAGCACGGGGCGTCCCGTGAAATGAAACAGTAGTGACTTCACAAGCGATCCAAGGCAAGGCGTCGTTGGCCTGTGGAACTCCTGGCCACCGGGTGGCGTAGGGGCCAGGAACTTAGCAAGTTAGGAGGGCTAGATGGGCACTAAGAATATCCAGAGCTGTCATTAACGAGGATCCAAATTCCAGCTGGGCCATTCGACCTCAGGCTTAAACCCAGCTCGCAGCTACGAGATTAGGATGAAAACTGTGTGGACGCCGGGTTCTTAGACTGTGTGGCCATGGAGTTCTTAGACCTTCCTCTGAATTATCCGGGCGAGGTGCCCGAGCCAATGTGCCCCTAAAACCCGTCTCGGGGCTGGTCCTTGGAAGGTTTTAAGAACAAGTGGAACGAACGCCAGCCGGACCTGATCTAAGTTGACTTGGAGATGGTGTAATGACCCCTTAAGATCTCTTCTGGACCCACAGTTCTAGGATAACGCGCGGGGAAATTGACCGGACGAGCTCGGGCGAAATAATCCGATGCACGGTGGACGTCCTAGAAAGACATCCCCACACCTCGTCTGAGCACAGGTCACATTCACCCCTGCTTTGAGCGCCATTATCCGCAGTCGACTCACATTTTGCAGCCCCAAACAGAGAAAGTGGGAAATGCAACTGTGAAGGGGGGGGGGGGCGCCCCACGCTGTCTGAGAAGGGACCAGTTACCCGGATAGTCCCACAGCTGAGGGGAATTAAGTGACCTGAGCGACCCCTGACTGGGATGCTGCAGACCTTGGACACTAGTAAGAGGGTCTTCGAGCTGGATCCTGGAGTGAAGGGTGGGCCCGGGCTCCCCTACCAGCCACCGGGTAAGGGGCACAGGCCGGGCTGTGGGATGGTTCATCCTCTTTGACTTTGAGACCCCGGGAAGGGGAAAGCGCGTCGTGAGCACGGAGGGCCAAGCTATGACGAGGGAGCACTCCAAGAGAGAGACTGCGGTGTGCCCTAACAGCGAACGAGCCCCGTGACAGTCCTGGTAATGGCAGGGGATGAATTACGGGAGTTGAGCTCAGGTGATCCCAGAAGCCGATCCACCCGCCAAGGCTGTGGAGGAAGCTGGGGGATGGTGCCCCAAATCTGGTGATCGGTCAGACCCTGAGCATAGGAGCAAGATGCCACCAGCCGGGCTGCTGGACCAAGCTGAACCAAAATATGTGCCCCTGTGATTGTGGTATAAACATGTCCTCACACAGGGAGTCATCCCGATATAGCAACGGCACATCCAACCTGGTTCTGGAATAGCATCTCCATGTAGACAAGCAAAGAGGCTCGAGGAGCTCACTTGATTGGGCCCAGCCAAAAGGGGTGACTTTTCCACGGTCTAGAAATCCAGAAGGACGCAGGACTGGAAGGTCACAGAGTGCAGTCCCCTGCTAGCATCGGCAACATCAGCTCCATCTTCAAACCACTTAGGCTGATCCAGAGGGTTAGAAACTTTCTTCTAATTTCCAGCCTCAGTTTATCCATGCCCATTTATTCCTGAGCCAGGCACTGTTCTTCGGTTTCAACACACCTTCTCCCTCCCTGCTGTTTGCCCCCCTGAAAGCAATCGGATCCCCTCCCAGCCTCCATTTTAAGCTAAACATGCCAAACTCTTTGAGTTTCTTCTCGTAAAATCGACTGTCTGGTCTCCGGATCATCCCAGCAACTGGTACAGATCGGGTTCCTCGTTCTTGCCCGTGAGAGGCCAGAATTGGACACGGCATCCCAGAAAAGCTAAAGCAAGATCAATCCAGACAAGAAATATTTACATTGCAAACTTTTACCAGTGAGGATAATGAGCCATCGGAAGAGCTCCCCTAGGGATGAGGTAGAATCTCCATTCCTTGGAGTCTGATCTACTGGATCTTTTCTTCCATCATATTAGTGCGAGCGAATTAACTCAACTGAGTCGAAACGCCTTCTCAGCACTCCTCAAGACCCATCTTCAAAGGCTTGTCTACACACAATCATGGTCCCACTATAACTCTCCTGGTCTAGCTAAAGACATCCTATCCCTTGGAGGGGCTGCAGGAATACGGGTTGCTTATACTGGTACAGCTATTCCTGGCTGGGGAAGGGAATAAACTATAGAGGTCTGAAGTAGCGTAGCCTAATGGAGAGTCCCAGACTGGGACTAAAGAGACCTTGTTCTGCTGGGGGACTGTGGTCAGGTCACTGCCTCAGTTAATAGGGATAATTACACTGACTTCCTTTGTCAGGTGCTTTGAGATCTACCAATGGGCTATTAAACCTCAGACTTCAGGCTTAAGCCAAGATCTTCGCTACAAGATTAGGATGGAAACTACGTGTGTGCTGGTTCTTTCACATCAGCGACCAGGAAGTTCTGAGACCTTTCTCTGGTAGGGAGTTTGATTCTGATACTGACGGTGTACCCCCGATCTATAACAAACGGCATTCCAGTGGGTACAAAATTGCCCGTAGAGTAGCCTCTCTGAAAGTCCGCGTTGGCTGCTTTGAGAGTCAAACCATCCGAGGCTTTGCCCCAACTCAATGCCCTTATATCGAATTAAGGGCGTCCGTGTACAGACTCAAACGGAAGTATCAAAGTGTGATTTCAAAAAATAAAATTAGCTGATCAAAAAGATCAAGAGGTAGCTTGATTACGATGTAGAAGTACCTTCCCGGGGAGGAAGTATCAGCTACTCTTTGACCTGGTGGTGGAAGGCAGAAGACCCAACGGCTGGAAGCCAGACACCTTCAAACTGGAAGTTTTGAACAGCGAGGGGGGATTAATTTAACTGAGTCGAAACGCCTCATCGGAACAAGCTACCAAGGGATGTGGCGGAGTCTATCTCTTGATGGCTGATTGACCTCCCCCCAGCCCCCCCAACTGGGGGTCCGGCCCCATTGACTCCGATGGAGCGATGGCCGATTGACACCAGCTGGGGATCTATCTCTGGGCAGATTAAGACCAAATCTGGCCTCCACCCCCAATCCTGTCCTGGGGATTACGAGATGCAAATATCAAAAATGCTCCTTTTTCTTTTTTAAACAAAATGCAAATTAGCTGGGAATTAATGTGTCAGGAGTCGTCTGCGTAACAGGCGGGAGGCAGCGTGTTTATGATCTTTAATCCTGTCTATCCATCCCTCCCTCCCCCCACACCCCTCCATCCATCCATCCCTCCCGCCCTCCCTCCCTCTCCCCACGCCCCTCCCTTTGCTTTTAATTAATATTTCTTCCCCTCTTCCCCACCCCTGCTGAGTGAATAGCTGCTGGGGAGCACAGTCAGTGCCCTTCCCCTCTCTAGGGACCAGCGGGGAGGGGGTGTGTGGGGTCCTTCCCCTCTCTAGGCTTGCTGAGCCCAGGGGGCTGATCTGGGGGGAGGGTTTGGAGGACGGGGGCGGGGGATCCAGGGGATACTGGACTGGCTGGGCCTGGGGGGGTTGGGGAGATACTGGGCTGGCTGGGCCCAGGGGAATCGGGGGGATACCGAGGTAGCTGGGCCCCAGGGGGTCGGGGGATCCATCCTGGCCAGAGGCACGGCGGGAACGGGGCCGGCAGGGCCCGTCCCCTGCAGCATGTTCCCGTTTTACAGAGTGCGGCTTCATTTCTAATGAGCTCCTGGGGGGAGTTCGCTTTACACTAATGACATCAGTGGGGTGGGCTGGGGGGTCACTCGAGGACCCCGAGCAGCCTGGCTCCCTGTGGGGGGGAGCCGGGCCGGGGGCGGGAGCCACATTTGCTGGTGATTCCCTTGGCAGGCAGCACAGGAGCCGAGCTCTGGATTCGCTGCTATGTAGGTCACCGGGGGCCCCCCGCACGGCGGAGCCAGCGCCTCGGCCTACGAGACAGGCAGGGGGCAGCCGCTCAGCCGTCCCCTCTCCCACGCACCCCCCCCCGTCCCCACACACAGCCCTTCATCCCTCCCCACACACAGCCCTTCATCCCTCCCCACACACAGCCCCACATCCCTCCCCATGCGCCTCTCCGTCCCCACACACAGCCCCACATCCCTCCCCACACATCCCTCCCCACGCACCTCTCCGTCCCCACGCACAGCCCTTCATCCCTCCCCACACACAGCCCCACATCCCTCCCCACACACAGCCCCCCATCCCTCCCCACACATCCCTCCCCACGCGCCTCTCTGTCCGTCCCCACGCACAGCCCCACATCCCTCCCCACGCGCCTCTCCGTCCCCACACACAGCCCCACATCCCTGCCCACGCGCCTCTCCGTCCCCACACCCCGCCCCCCATCCCTCCCCACACATCCCTCGCCACGCACCTCTCTGTCCGTCCCCACACACAGCCCCAGATCCCTCCCCACACACAGCCCCCCCTCCCTCCCCCCCCGCCCCCCCCACCCCCCCCCCCCTCCCCCCCCCCCCCCGCCCCCCACCCCACCCCCCCACCCCCCCCCACCCCCCCGCCCCCCCCCCCCCCCACCCACCGCCCCCCCCCCCCCCCCCCCTCCCCCCCCACCCACCCCACCGCACCCCCCCCCCGCGCCCCCCCCCCCCCCCCACCGACCCCCCCACCCCCCCACACCCCCGCCCCCCCCGCGCCCCCCCCCCCCCCCCCGCCGCCCCCTCCCGCCCCCCCCCCCCCCCCCACCCCCACCCCCCCCGCCCCCCCCACCCCCCCCCCCCTCCCCCCCCACCCACCCCACCGCACCCCCCCCCCGCGCCCCCCCCCCCCCCCACCCCCCACCCCCCCCCCCCCCCCGCCCCACCACACCCCCCCCCCCACCCCGCCCCCCGCCCCCCCCCCCCCCCCGCCCCACCACACCCCCCCCCCCACCCCGCCCCCCGCCCCCCCCCCCCCCCACACCCCCCCCCACCCCCCCCCCCCTCCCCCCCCACCCACCCCACCGCACCCCCCCCCCGCGCCCCCCCCCCCCCCCCACCGACCCCCCCCCCCCCCCCCCCCTCCCTCCCCACGCGCCTCTCCGTCCCCACACACAGCCCCACATCCCTCCCCACACACAGCCCCACATCCCTCCCCACACATCCCTCCCCACGCGCCTCTCTGTCCGTCCCCACGCGCAGCCCCACATCCCTCCCCACACACAGCCCCACATCCCTCCCCATGCGCCTCTCCGTCCCCACACACAGCCCCACATCCCTCCCCACACATCCCTCCCCACGCACCTCTCCGTCCGTCCCCACACACAGCCCCCCATCCCTCCCCACACACAGCCCCACATCCCTCCCCACGCGCCTCTCCGTCCCCACACACAGCCCCCAATCCCTCCCCACGTGCCCCTCCGTCCCCACGCGCCTCTCCGTCCCCACACACACCCCCACATCCCTCCCCATGCGCCCCTCCGTCCCCACACACAGCCCCCAATCCCTCCCCACGTGCCCCTCCGTCCCCACGCGCCTCTCCGTCCCCCCCCACACCCAGCCCCCCCCCCCCCCCCCCCCCCGGCCCCCCACCCCCCCCCCCCCCCCGCCCCCCCCCTCCCCCCCCCCCCCCCACACCCCCCCCCCCCCCCCCCCCCACGCCCCCCCCCCCTCCCCCCCCCCCCCCCCCTCCCCCCCCTCCCCCCGCACCCCCCCCTCCGTCCCCACACACAGCCCCACATCCCTCCCCACACATCCCTCCCCACGCACCTCTCTGTCCGTCCCCACACACAGCCCCCCATCCCTCCCCACGCGCCCCTCCATCCCCACACGCCCCTCCGTCCCCACGCACAGCCCCACATCCCTCCCCACGCGCCTCTCCGTCCGTCCCCACGCACAGCCCCACATCCCTCCCCATGTGCCTCTCCGTCCGTCCCCACGCGCAGCCCCACATCCCTCCCCACACACAGCCCCACATCCCTCCCCACGCGCCTCTCTGTCCCCACACACAGCCCCCATCTCTCCCCACGCGCCCCTCCCTCCGTCCCCACGCACAGCCCCACATCCCTCCCCACGCGCCTTTCCCTCCCTACACACAGCCCCCCATCTCTCCCCACGCACCTCTCCGTCCGTCCCCACACACAGCTCCACATCCCTCCCCATGCGCCCCTCCCTCCGTCCCCACGCACAGCCCCACATCCCTCCCCACGTGCCTCTCCATCCGTCCCCAC
>QXTE01000694.1:66945-104264 GCA_003942145.1 Platysternon megacephalum
CCTGCTCTTCCCAGCTGCTGCCCCATGGCCATCCCCCTGCCCCCAGGCCTGGGGGGCGCCAGGGGCGCTGGAGCTCCAGTGGGACGGGGCTGAGCTGGGGGGGGCTGGGACTCCTCCTCCCCCCACCGGTACCGACCCCCCCGTGTGCCCCCCCAGTGCAGGAATTGGCGTCGGCTTCTACGGGAACAGTGAGACCAACGACGGGGTCGGGCAGGCCACGGCCGCGCTGCTGGACGCCAACCTCACGCTGCAGGGCGCCGACGTGCTGGTGAGCCCCCCTGTGCCCCCCACTGCCTCCTGTGCCCCCCCGTACCTCCCCCTGCGCCCCCAGCCCCTAATGCCAACCTCACACTAGGGGGCGCCAACATGCAGGTGAGCCCCTGTGCTGCCCTGGTGCCCTCCAGCGCCCCCCAACCCTGTGCCCCCCACTGCCCCCTACCTCCCGCTGCACCCCCAGCACCAGCCACACGCTGCACGGCGCGGACACGCTGGTGAGCCCCCCCGACTCCCCACAGCCCCCCAAACCTCCCCAAGCCCCACTGCGCCCCCTGCTAGCTGCCCAGGGAGCGACTCCCCCACCCTGTGCCACATTAGCGGGGGGCCCTCCACGTGTCCTGTCCCCCAGCCCACGCGGGACACTGCGCACACGGGTGGGGGAAGTGTGTGAGGGGGCACCGGGCAACACGCAGGCGTGTGGGAGGGGTGACAGCGCACACACATGGGGGGAGGCGTGATGGTAGAACATGCGTGTGGGGAAGCCATGACGGTGGCACACACGTGAGGTGGAGGCGTGACAGTGACACGTGTGGGGGAGGCGAGATAGTGGCACATGCATGTGGGAGAAGGCATGATGGTGGCACACACGTGTGTGGGGAGGCTTGACCATGACACACGCGTGTGGGGAAGGCATGACACTAGCACATGCGGTTGGGGGGAGGAGTGACAGTGACAAACACGTGGAGGGGAGGCATGACAGTGGCACACACATGGGGGAGGCGTGATGGTGACACACGCGTGTTCCATGCGTCTGACCCGGCCCCCTCCCCCCAGGTGCGGCAGACGCTGGGGCTGCTGTCGGGGGCCGTGGGGGGGGACCTGACGCGGCTGGAGGAGGCGCTGGGCCCCCGCACCGAGTTCGTGGCCGTCGTGCGCAACACGCGGCGGCAGGCCGAGGCCGTGGCCCGGATCCTGGCGGGTCTGCCGGTCGGGGGGGCCCTGGGGGGCAGCCCCAGCCAGCTGGCCCAGGTCCTGGCCTTCCTGGAGGACTACAGGTGAGACCGGGCCCTGGGCCAGCGGGCTGGGGCTGCCCCCCCCGGCCCCCCCCGGGGCCCTGGGGGGGGGCGGCGGTGGGGGGGGCGGGGGAGGGAGGGGGCTGTGGGGGGATCAGGTCCCAGTGACTGCAGGTGCCCCCCCCCGACAGGGCCCCCCCGGGGCCCCCCCGCCCGCGGGGCCCGGGGCCGGGCCTGCCGGGGGGACGGCGGGGGGGCCGGGGGCCCGCGGGGGGGCGGCCACCACACGCCGGGGGGGTGACCACAGCGGGGGGGAGTCCTTCCGGGGGGGGCCCAGCCGCCCAGCCCCCCCGACCCAACCATTCCCCCCCCCACCAGCCTCCTGGGGGGGAGAGGGGAGACGAGGGGTCAGCCCAGCCCCCCCGACCCAACCATTCCCCCCCCCACCAGCCTCCTGGGGGGGAGAGGGGAGCCCAGGGGTCAGGCCAGCCCCCCCCCCCATCCCCCCCCCCACCAGCCTCCTGGGGGGGAGAGGGGAGCCCAGGGGTCAGCCCCGCCCCCCCGCCCCCTCCCGCCCCCCCCACCCCCCTGGGGGGGGGGGGGGGGTCCTGAGAGCTGCCCCCTCCCCCACAGGTGGCGGGTGGGGGGCAGGGGATGGAGGCTCACCCCTCCCCCCCCAGGTGGCTGGGGGGGGCGGATCGGGTGGTGGGGGGGGCTGGGGGGGGCGGATCGGGTGGTGGGGGGGGCTGGAGGGGGCGGGGTGTCTGTGAGGCTGGGCTCCCCACTCCCCCCCAGGTGGCGGGGGGGGGAGGGGGTGGGAGGGGGGGGTGGGGGGCCAGGGGGCAGGCCAGCCCCCCCCCCCCTCTCTGCCCCCCCCGGCGGCCACCGAGGGGGGCGGTCGGACCCCAGGGGTCGGCCCTGCCCCCCCCCAATCCTCCCCCACCCGCCCCCTGGGGGGGGGTGGGGCCCGGGGCGGCTGGGGGGGGGGGAGTGGGGGGCCCAGGGGTCAGCCCCGCCCCCCCGCCCCCCCACCCCCACCACCCCCCTGGGGGGGGGTGGGGGGGGGGCTGGGCTGACCCCTGGGCTCCCCCCTCCCCCCCAGGTGGCTGGTGGGGGGGGCTGGAGGGGGCGGGGGGGCTGGGAGGCTGGGCTCCCCACTCCCCCCCAGGTGGCTGGTGGGGGAGGATTGGGGGGGGGGCTGGGCTGACCCCTGGGCTCCCCACTCCCCCCCAGGTGGCTGGCCTATATCCTGCTGCTGCTGCTGGACCTGGTCATTTGCCTCTTCACCCTGCTGGGGCTGGCCAAGCAGATCAAGTGGCTGGTGGTCATGTGAGTCGGGGGGGCCCCGGGGGGGACCTGTCGGGGGGGGGCACCTGCAGTCACTGGGACCTGATCCCCCCACAGCCCCCTCCCTCCCCTGCCCCCCACAGCCCCCCATCTTCCCTTCACCACCCCCACAGCTCCCTCCTTCCTCCCCGCAACCCCCCCATGCCCCCACAACCCCCCATTGTCCCACCTCCCCCAATCCTGCTTCACAGCCCCCCTGCCTGGGCATGGAGTTGGGGGGCTGTGGTGAGAGGGGAATGCGGTGCAGTGGTGAGAAGGGGGGGGGGCTGGGAGCCAGGACGCCTGGGTTCTCTCCCCGGCTCTGGGAGGGGGCAGGGTTGAGGGGCTGTTTCTCTCTGCCCCACAGGTTGGGGGCGGGGCTGAGTTGGGCCTTTCCCAGCTGCTGACTCTAGTGTCTCCCCTCCCCCCAGAATGACTGTGATGAGTTTCTTCGTTCTCATCCTGAGCTGGGGCTCCCTGGGGCTGGAGACGGCAGCAGTTGTGGTGAGTGAAGGGCTGGGGGGGCGGTTGTGGGTCTCAACCCCGTTCTCGTCAGGAGATCACTGCCTCCTGGGGCTGCGGGTCGGGAGTGAGGGGCACCGGCAGGGCTGGGGGGGGCAGGGCTGGGCTAGCAGGGGGCTGCGGGTCGGGAGTGAGGGGCATCAGCAATTACTCTGAATATTACCTCAGGAGGGGTATGCAATGAAAGGGTTAATCCCCCCTCCCCCAATTAAAGATAACCTGGGCCAAGGCAATTAAATTATCTCACCTTAGAGAACCCAGGCTGCCCCCCTCCAGCTCTGCCGGTGCCCCTCACTCCCGACCCGCAGCCCCTGCTAGCCCAGCCCTGGGCTCCTCCCCAGCCCTGCCGGTGCCCCTCACTCCCGACCCGCAGCCCCCTGCCAGCCCAGCCCTGGGCTCCCGCATGTGCCCAGACCCCCTGTGATGTTGCCTCTATATGATCTTATGAAAATATGCTGATGCGTGTGAGTATAATGTAACTGGAATATGCTTCATGCAAAAGGTCTCTTGTAAGGTATCATTACAAAGCTTATAATCTACTGAGTGTGATCATCCTATTTGTATAAATGTATCACTCTTGTATCTAAAACTAGAAATATGAAATATAACTCTGAGGGCCTGTTGTCATTATTCAAAGTGTGGGCCATTAATGGTGGTTTGGAAGCTTGATGGCTCCCATCAACCAGGGCAATTGACTGTGGATGGCTCTGTTTGCAGGGAGGCCTCCCTGTGAGTCAGGCTGGGAGGAATGAAGGCTTGGGGGTCTCCCAGTGACATGTGATCATGTCACCTGAACTGGAATCCATCTTTAACCTGGTGCTTTTCCAGTGAGGAGGGGTGGGGTGGGAACCCAGAGAGGGACAAAGGATTCCCGCCTTGTGCAAAAGATACAGGTCTGTCGCATCTTAGGCGCATTTAACATGTGCGATTTCAGCTTTACGCGGTCGGCAAAAACAAGAAAAGAAAGAAAAAAGAGAAAAATAACTATTTAAATACTGTTTCTGTAGTGCGGGCGATTCTGCCCGCCATTACACTCAATGTAATTTTGACTATACGCAGTTTTCGCTTTATGCGCTGACCGCGGAACGTAACCCCAGCGTAAGATGAGACAGACCTGTATATAAGTGGGTGGAACAGAACAAAGGGAGCAGCCATCATGAGCAATCCCCTAGCTACCACCTGAGCTGGAACAAGGGCTGTACCAGGGGAAAGGATTGGGCCCAGACTAGGAAGGCGTCCAGTCTGTGAAATAAACTTATTGAAACATCTCTGAGGGTGAGATTTTATCTGTATTCAGTTTTCTTACTGTATTAGACTCAGACGTGCGTGTTTTATTTTATTTTACTTAGTAATTCACTTTGTTCTGTCTGTTACTACTTGGAACCACTTAAATCCTACTTTCGGTATTTAATAAAATCACTTTTTACTTATTAATTAACTCAGAGTATGTATTAATACCTGGGGGAGCAAACAGCTGTGCATATCTCTCTACCAGTGTTATAGAGGGTGAACAATTTATGAGTTCACAAAACGGATTTATTTGGGGTTTGGATCCCATTGGGAGTTGGGCATCTGAGTGTTAAAGACAGGAACACGTCTGTAAGTTGCTTTCAGTTAAGCCTGCAGCTTTGGGGCGCGTGGTTCAGACCCTGGGTCTGTGTTGGAGCAGACGGGCGCGGCTGGCTCCAGGGCCGGCTCCAGGCACCAGCCGAGCACGCTCGTGCTTGGGGCGGCACCTTGTAAGGGGCGGCATTCTGCCCAATCCTAGGGCGGCACGGACGCATTTTTTTTTTTTTTTTTGGTTCGCCGATCCGGCTGCCCTGTAGGGGGCGGCAGCGCAGAGGAGGGATGCGCCCTGCTGGGAGCGGGCTGCGCACTCCGTCTGCCCCAGCCGGTGCCAGGTCTGTAGCAGGCCCGGCAGGGCAGCCCGCGTCCTTCCCTCCCCGCAGACCGGAGCGGCGGTCGGGGCCGCGTGGCGAGCACCTCGCTGAAGCCCTGGCCGCCCCCCTTCTCTCTCTAGCCCCCCGGCTCCCTCCCCCCCGCTGCCCGGGGCACGTCTGCAGCGCAGGGAGTCCCCCTGCACCCCACAGATTTTTGGGTTTTTTTTTGCTTGGGGCGGCAAAAAAGCCAGAGCCGGCCCTGGCTGGCTCAGCAAGACAGGGTGCTGGGGTCCCGAGCCGGCAGGGAAGGCAGGGGCAGAGGTAGTCTGGGCACATCAGGTGGCAGCTCCCAAGGGGGGGGTTCTGTGGTCCAACCCGTCACCCGCCCCCCGCATCAGTAACAATAACTCCCTCCCCCCCTCCCCCCCCCAGGGACTCAGCGATTTCTGCTCTGACCCAGACGGCTTCGTCCTGAACCTGACCCAGGCCAAGACGGAAGTGAGCCCAGGTAGGCACCAGAGGCAGGAGGCCCGGCTAGATGGGCCCATGGGTCTGATGGGGGCGGGGGAGGGGAGACCAGACTAGAGGGGTCCATTATTAACCCCTTCCTTCTCTCTCCCCCCCCCCCCCGGCAGAAATCCTCCAGTACTATCTCGCCTGCAGCCAGGACGTCCCGAACCCCTTCCAACAGGTGAGACCACAACGCCTCACCCATGAACCGAGCTGGCTGGGGCTCGGCCCTGGGCCTGGGGGGGAGGGGCACGCCAGCACCACCAACAGGGAGACCTGGGCCGTGGATTGTGGGGGCTGAGTGTGTGTGGGGGGTGGGGGGGGAACCCCAGGGCTGGGCTGCGGGTCGGGAGTGAGGGGCACCGGCAGCGCTGGGGGGAACCCCAGGGCCGGGCTAGCAGGGGGCTGCGGGTCGGGAGTGAGGGGCACCGGCAACGCTGTGGGGAGCCCAGGGCCGGACTGGCAGGGGGCTGCGGGTCGGGAGTGAGGGGCACCGGCAGAGCTGGGGGGAACCCCAGGGCCGGGCTGGCAGGGGGCTGCGGGTCGGGAGTGAGGGGCACCGGCAGAGCTGGGGGGAACCCCAGGGCCGGGCTGGCAGGGGGCTGCGGGTCAGGAGTGAGGGGCACTGGCAGCGCTGGGGGGGAGTTAAGGGGGGGCTCTTACACCGCTACCTGAACTCACCACTAGAGGGCGCCAGACACCGCCAGGCAGCTGGTTTGTTGCTGACCGGCAGCTCCTGGGGCGCGAGCCGGGGGACGGGGGGGCTGCACCCCCACCCCCGTCTGCGCCCCCCAATCCCGCTCTCACCCCCCCAGAGGCTGACCATGTCGCAGCGGGCGCTGTCCAGCATCCACTCCCAGCTGCACGGCCTGGAGAGAGAAGCTATCCCACAATTCCCTGCGGCAGAGGTCAGTGCAGGCTAGGGATTAAAGCCAGGGGGTGGGGGGGACGGGCTGGGAGCCCGGACGCCTGGGTTCCATCCCTCTCTCTCTCTTTCTCTCCCCCAGAGGAACCTGGTCTCTGTGCAGGGCACCCTGAACACCACCGAGAGCAACTTCCACCAGCTGGTCGCGCTGCTCAACTGCCGGGGACTTCACAAGGTATCGGCTCCTGCCCCCCGGGGGGTGTCCCGCTGCTGGCCCCCCCCGGCAGGATTCCCCCCGGCTATGGTAACCCCCCTGGACTGTGGTAGCTTCCCCAGGCTCCGCCCCCTGGGCTGTGGTAGCTCCCCTCAGGCTCCGCCCCACCCGGCTGTGGTAGCTTCCCCCAAGCTGTCCCCCCCCCCCCCCCCCCCCCCCCGGGCCCCCCCCCCCCCCCCCCCGCTGGGCTGTGGTAGCTTCCCCAGGCTCCGCCCTCCTGGGCTGTGGTAGCCCCTAGGCTCCGCCCCCTGCGGGCCGGTGACGCTGTCTCTCCCCCAGGACTACGTGGATGCACTCAAGGGGCTCTGTTATGACGGCATGGAGGGGCTGCTCTTCCTACTGCTCTTCTCCCTCCTCTCAGCCTTCGCCTTCACCACAGCCGTCTGCAGCCTGCCCCGCGCCTGGGAGAGCTTCCACATCAGGTGGGCGGGGCAAGGTTCAGGGGGCGGGGCCTCTGAGGGGGTGGAGCCGAGCAGGCAGCAGGGGGTGGGGTGGAGCCAGGTATAGGGGGTGGGACATCTGGGGTGAGGGGGCAGGGTTGTTTGTGGTGGGTGGGGCCACTCACATTGCGGGGTGGGGCGTCTGAGGTGCCGGATGGGGATGGTTGGGGCAGGTGGGTGGAGCTTCTCAGAGTGGAGGGAGTGGGCGGGGCGTCTGGGGTGGGCGGGACTGCTTGCAGTGGGGGGGCGTGGCCTGTTGTGGCACGGCAGCAGGTTGCTGGGGGGAAGGGGGGGTTCCGGCAGGGGTGGGGCATCTGGCCAGGGGGCGGGGACGGTCACGGTGGTGGGCGGGGCGTCTGGGGGGGCAGGCGGGGGAACATGTTGTGGGGGGGCATCGCCAAGCAGCCCCCCCCCCCACCCCCCCCCCCCCCCCCCCNGCAGGGACGCGGTGTACGAGGACGCGGAGGACGACGACCCCTTCACCCCTCAGGCACGTAGCCCCCCGCCCCGCTCCAGCCTGCGCCTCTCGGCCCCACCCATTTCCAACGCCCCCGTCTCACAGTACATGTGAGTAGCCCCCCCTCCCCTTCCCCCCCCCCATGGACTGCAGCCGGGGGCCAGGCCAGGGGCCGGCGGGTGCTGGGCGTCCATCCCTCGCTCCCCACCCCGTGTCTGTCTGTCCCACCCCACCAGCCAGCTGGCCCCGCTGTGGTTCTCCATCCCCACTGCACCCGTCTCTCCGTTTGTCTGTCCAACCACCCGTCCATCCCCATTACACCCCCATCCATCCATCCACCCCCAGGTACCCCTCCCGCCGCTCCCTCTCTCCCATCTCTATCGCTCTTCTTACCCATCCGTCCGTCCGTCCGTCCCCTTCCCCACCGGCTTGGCCTGCCCCTGGAACAGCTCCGTCTCAGCCGCGCCGGCACTCGCCAGACCCCGGCCTGCCTGGCACTTAGGGGTCAGGTGCCCCGGTGCTGAGCTGGGCCTGGTGCTGATGGATGCCTCCTCCATATTGCCCCCTGTCCTGCCTTGATGGATGGGGCGGGGGGGGGGCAGTCCAGGAGACCCTCCCCAACCATCAGTGGGCCCCGCCCTCCCATATGCGCCCCTCCAGCCAATCTCTGTCCCTCTCTGCTATTAAAGCTATCCCCCGAGCCACCACTGGGGGGCATATGGCTGGCCTGGGAATCTTAAATAGATTCCCGCCCCCCCTCCACCCCCAATTACACCAAGACATCCAGCTGTTTCTCTCTGCACCCCCCCCCCCCAAAACACCAGTGGGCACCCCTGGGTTCGACGACCGAGCCCATGGCACGGCTCTGCAGAGACTCGGGGCAGCAGGGGGGGGGGGGAGATGGGGGGAGAGTGATGTCACACACACCCCAGTTCGGGGGCCTGGCTCTCGGGGGGGCGCAGGATCCCCCACCCCCACTCCCGGCTAGCGCCCGTCTCGCTCTCCTCGGCAGGAATCAAAGCGGTTTGTTCAGTGGCAGTCCTCGATATGATAACGTGCCCCTCCTCGACCGGCACTCCCCACCCCCCTCGGTAAGTCTCCCCCCTCCCCAGCCTGTGCCCCCACTCCCGGGGTGGGGGCGGGGGGATCACAAGCTGGCACTGTGGGACCGCTGTGCCCCCTTAACTCACTGGCCTTGGCTGTCTCAGTACCACCCCGGTGACGAGCCACGAACCCCCTGCAGGTGCAGCGATCACTCAGCCAGCAGCACGTCCAGCCCCCCACGGCCCAGCAACATGGCGTGACGGCTCCCTGAACCTCTCAGAGAGGGACCCCAGCCAGTCGCCCCAGCCTGGCACCCCAGAAATACACCGTCTTCCACTGCTCGCCACTCCCCCGGACGGTGCCAGCTGATTCATTAGTTTGCCGTTCCGGCAAAAGGGGAGTGGATCCACGCTGGTTTGGGTAAAACATCAAACAGGTTTATTAACTCCAGCAAGACAGAGGGTCGGTGACTCTCGGTAGCAGGCTCAGAGAGCAGAGTCGGTTGCCTAAGAAATAAAACTAGAAACGGCGTCTCAATTTAGCCGGCTGAGCAAGATGTGAATCGAACAACCTCTCCCGCTAACAGGCAGCTCCCAGCTCCTCACTACCCAGGCCGGGTTCCCTTCCAGCCTGGGACCAGTCTCCCTAGCTTCCGGACCATTTTCCGGGTGTGGCGATGGGGGAGGAGAGAGGCCAAGCGAGGACGTCATTGTGCCTTTTCTATACTTGCTTCCAGCTGCTAGAAAGCTCCTCGCGGGTCAGGCAGCCCCCGTTGGTTGGGCAGTTCCAAAAAGAAGTAGATACGTTCCTGGAGGATCGGTCCCATCAATGGCTATTAGCAGGACGGGCAGGGGTGGTGTCCCTGGCCTCCCCCCTCACTACAGTTTATCAGTAGCACCCAGAGAGCAAAACTTCATAACGGCCCACACAATGGTAACACACACGGTCCAACAGGACAGGCGTTCAAATGATGATACCAAACATCGTCCTCCCATCCCAGGGGTGAACGCTGGGGTTCCAGGAGGCTGCTTTGAGGTACAGAGCGTCGCATCGTCCCCTTCAGTCTATTCCCCCCCATCTCTCTCTCATCTCTCACCCCCATTTCTCTCTCCCCCCCCCCCACCCCCAGTACTCACCCAGCATGCAGGCATCTTACGTCGGCGCCAGCCAAGAGGAACCGGGCCCCCGATACCGAATGGACTTCCTGACCTAGAATCCGACCCACGGCCCCCACCCCTGACTAACATATGGACCGGCTGCCCCCTGCTGGCTGAGTGCTGCTGGGCCCAACAGAACCAAACGGGGGGAAGGAGAGAGACCGGGGCTGCGCCCTTCCCCCCCCCCCCCCGGCAGCCTCCTGCTGACCCATCCCTCCGTCTATCTGGGTTTGATGCCAGGGGTCTGTGCCCCTGAGAAGGGGGGTGGGCTGAAGGAAGAGGGTTTCCCCATAAGAATCCCAGGGGGGAGAAAAGGGGGAAAGCAGAAGGATGAATGGAGGAGTGGCAGAATGAGTGTGAGAGAGCAGAAAGGATGCATGGAGGAAGGAAGGAGCGTGAGAGTGAAAGGGAAGGAAAGAAGAAGTGAAAGAGTAGAGTGAATGGATAGAGGGGAAGAATGGAGAAATTAAAGAGAATGAATGAATGAATAAATGAGCGAACGAATGACTGAGCAAAAAGAGTTGAAAGAATAAATTAAGGAGAAGGAATGCGTGGGGAAAAAAGAATGAAGAGAGAAAGAAGGAAGGAAAAAGTGTGGGGAAAAAGCAAAAAAGCGGTGAAAGAAGGAGGGGGGAAAGAATGAAAGGCCAGAAAGAAGGAGCGAAAGGAGGAATGAGCGAGTGAACGGATGAATGAGTGGGAAAAGAACAAAGGAGAAAAAAAGAAAAGAAAATCAAAGCCTGCCTGAACTGAAAGGGAGCGTGAAAGAGACAGAGTGAAGGAATGAAGTGTGAAAAAACAGAGCGAAAGAATGCGGGAAAGATGGAAAAGGAGCAAACGGAGGAACGAAAGAGGGGATGGGACAAGAAAGAGTAAAGGAACGAAGGAGTGAAAAAGCGCAGATGAAAAGGGGCCCATCGAAAAAGGAGGGAACGAGAGAGCAAGGGGGCAAGACAGAGTGGGCGAGTGGACCAGAAGAGAGAGCAGTGGCCAGCCAGCCAGACGAGTGAGCCCGGCAGCAACACGGGGCCCGGCCAGCCCCGGGGCGCCAGCCCCAATTAACGTCTAACCCCCCGCTGTAGGGGACCAGCCCCCGGCCCCCGGGCTGTAGAGCAGAGACCTGTAGGCAGAGGAGAGAGGTGACTGGCGTGAGCTGGGGGGGACCCCGCCTGCCGTCCCAATTAGAGCCTCGGCCACTAACGAGCCTTCGATCCAGAGGAACGAGAAATAAAAGGGACATTTTATTTTAAAGGAAGCTGCGTGCGCGCTTTGATTTGCCTCTCCTCAGGGGGGCGCTGCCCTGATCCGGCCCCAGGGCAGGGACTGGCTGGCTCAGGGGCGTGGGGAATGGGGCACGAGGCCTGTCCCCTCTAGGGGGCGCCAGGACCCATCCGGCCCCAGGGCAGGGACTGGCTGGCTCAGGGGCGTGGGGAATGGGGTCCGGGGTCTTTCCCCTCCATGGGGCGCCGGGTCCCATCTGGCCCCAGGTTAAATGAGTTCAGCTGTTGTCCTGTCAGGCCAATCCACGTCATGACTGACACAAACGGGGCCCCAGAACCGAGGCCGAAGGGGCCCCTGAACCTGAATGCCCTCTGCCCCCTAGTGGGGGCCCCCCTTGGGGTGGGAGCACGCGGAGGCTGGTCCCCGCTGTTAACACTCCATAAGCTGGCATCTGCTTGGCCACTGTCACACCCAGGAGCCCTAGCTCCCACCCCTTCCCCTCCCAGAGCTGGAGATAGAACCCAGGCATCCTGGCCACCCCTCTGTGCTCTAAGCACTAGACCCCTGTCACGGACTCCCAGGCCCCATTCTCTTTCGGCTCCGTACGGCCCCTGGGAGACCCCCCTTCGGTGTGACAGCCCCACCCCCGAGGGTCGCACTCGCTCTCCGGGGTTAGGCCCACCTGGCTCCCTCCATGAGCCCCCTCGGGGAGGCCACTCGCTCTGGCCCCAGAGCGCTGTCTACACCAGGGGTTAGGTGGGCGTAACTGCGTTGCTCCGGGGTTTCGTTCCCCCCGAGTGATGTCGTTATACTGGTATCGGTCTGTAGCGTAGACCTGGCCGGAGAAAAATGTTCTCGGCAGCTGTTTTTAGTTCCTTCCAGAATTTCAAGCGGCTGGGACGAGCGGGTTTGCAGGTAGCCTCTTCCCGGGGCAATTAGCGATGTCTTTGTGTTGTGATGTCTGTGTTTCGCCAGCCTTGGCGATGGGCAGGGGCCGATCCCTGCTGCGGGGAGGGTCACAGATCCAGAGCAAACTTTTTTTTACAGCCAGGAAGCAAAAACTTAGGGGAGAAAGAAATTCGAAGGGAGATTAATGCTGGCAGCAACTTGCATCAAGTCTAAACACGGTGTTATTAGCCGAGCCCCCCGCTGAGCCCTCCCGACACCCCGGGGAGTGGGATGAGTTTCCAGCAATGAATTTGTCAGTGCTCAGCTGAGGCCCAAAGCCTTGGGAAAGGCTGGCAGCAGGTCAGCCACACGTTGGAGTCCTGGCTCCCACCTCCCTCCCTCCCAGAGCCAGGGATAGAACCCGGGGGTCCCAGCTTCCAGCCCCTTACTCTAACCCTCACCCGCCTCCCAGAGCTGGGGAGAGAACCCAGGAGTCCTGGCTCCCAGCCCCCAGTGCCCTCACCACTAGACCCCACTCCCCTCCTCCAGAGCCAGGGAGAGAACCCAGGAGTCCTGGCTCCCAGCCCTCACTACGAGATCCCACTCCCCTCCTCCAGAGCCAGGGAGAGCACCCAGGAGTCCTGGCTCCCAGCCCCCACTGCCCTCACCACTAGACCTCACTCCCCTCCCAGAACCACGGAGAGCACCCAGGAGCCCTATTTAATATTAGTCCCACCTTCCCTTCCCATCCTTTCACATTCACTCTCTCCGGGTATGAGGGGGTCTCTAGTTTACAAGGTCGTCCAGATCTTCTTGTATAATATTCCGGTCCTCCTCCATATTGGCAATACTCCCAAGTTTGTGTCACCCGCAAATTTCATTAGCACACGCCCGCTTTTTGTGCCAAGGTCAGTAATAAAAATATTAAATAAGATTAGTCCCAAGACCGATCCCTGAGAAACCCCACTAGTAACCACCCTCCAGCCTGACAGTTCACCTTTCAGTGTGACCCATTGTCATCTCCCCTTCAACCTGTTCCTTATCCACCTTTCAGTTCTCATATTAATCCCCGTCTTCTCCAATTTAACTAATCATTTCTCATGTGGAAAGGTGTCAAATGCCTCACTGACACCCAGGTAGATGAGATCTACTGCATTTCCTTTGTCTAAAAAAATCAGTGATCTTCTCAAAGAAAGAGATTAGTAACTCTGTTACCACCTGTTGAATCCAACAATTGAAACAATTGTAGGAAAATCTACAATTACTTTCTATCACAGGGGTCGGCAACCTGCAGCCCGTCAGGGTAATCCGCTGGCCGGCCACCAGACATTTTGTTTACGTTGACCGTCCGCAGGCACTGCCCCCCGCAGCTCCCAGTGGCCGCGATTCGCCGTTCCTGGCCAATGGGAACTGCGGGAAGAGGAGCGGGCTGCGGGGACGTGCTGGCCGCCGCTTCCCGCAGCTCCCATTGGCCGGGAACAGCGAACCGCAACCACTGGCAGCTGTGGGGGGCCGTGCCTGCAGCGTAAACAAAAATGTCTCGCGGCCGGCCAGCGGATTATTCTGACGGGCCGCGGGCCGAAGGTTGCCGACCCCTGTTCTATCATTTGGGCGACTCACTTTTTGCAGTTCACCAAGCTTGGAACAGATCATTTAACTTTAGGAAACATCCCAACAGCCCTTTCTTATCTTAATCCCTCTGTTTATAAACACAATTCTGCCTCCCTGCCTCAGGGGCCAACCAAGGGAGGGTTTTTAAAGGCTTTTTAAACTCCCCCCTACAACTGTGTGCATGCGCACAGCAGAGAGTGAGTGAGGATGAAAACCAAAAAAACGCAGAAGAACCCATAAAACCCGCCACCTATAACACATGATGAGCAATTAAAAACAACCAAACCAAAATCTGCTTGTTGTAAGCGGACTTGGTGATTGTTGCAGAGCTGGGGAAAGAACCCAGGAGTCCTGGCTCCCAACCGCCCACTGCTCTAACCACTAGCCCCCACTCGCCTCCGCAGGGAGAGAACCCAGGAGTCCTGGCTCCCAGCCCCCCCCCTGCTCTAACCACTAGAACCCACTCCCCTCCCAGAGCCAAGGAGAGAACCCAGGCATCCCCTAGGTCAGATCCCCTCCCCCATTTTATTGCTTCCGCCTTTGAAGGGATATGTCCCTCCTAAGCCACCATCCCTCCCCTGGCACCCACCTTCTTTGCCCTCATTGGCTGCTCCTGACGCGCCCCGCCTCTCCGCCCCGTTCGCCAATCCAACCCGAGCTCCGAGCTCCCGATTGGTCGGACGGAGAGGAAAGGCAAGGGTGGAGCGCCCTGCGTCGTGACGTCACCCCGCCACCGCTGAACTTCGCTCTCTCTCTCTCTCTCTTCTACCTTCTCCGCGTGCGTCACGCTACGTGCCGCGCGAGGCGCCCCGGAAGGACGCGAGCGGGAGGGGAAAAAAAAAAAAAAAAAAATAAGAACCAGGGAGGCGCCGCCGCCGCCATCTTGAGAGCGCGGGACGGAGCCAGCGCGGCGCGCGAGACACCCCCCCGCCCCTCCCCCGCAGCGCAGCGCAGCGCGCGCCCCGCAGCGACCGGACGTCGGCGGCCGAGGCCGGGCCTGGAGCGGAGCCCGCGGCCTAGCGCGGGGGGGGCTCAGCGGGGAGCCGGGGCGGGCAGGGCCCGGGGTGGGGCCTGAAGCCCGAACAGGGCCCGTGGGGCCGGGCAGGACCCTGAGAGGGGCCGAGGCGGGGCCTGAGGCCTAGAGGAGCCGGGGGGGCCCAGGCGGGGCTGAGGCCTAGAGGAGCCGGGGGGGGCCCAGGCGGGGGCGAGGCCCTAGCTAGGGGCTGTGGGGCCAGACAAGGCCTTGGGGGCCAGGCAGGGATCTAGGGGGGCTCCGAGAGTCGGGGGGGAGGGGGCTGAGGCCGGGGGGTGCCAGGCGCCGGGGGGGGCAGGGAGGGTTGTAGGGGAATCAGGGGCCGGAGGCCTGGTGGGGCCCGTGGCTGGGGGCTGAGGGGGGGGATCGGCAGAGAGAGGACGGAGGTCTGCGGGGGGGGGGGGGGCTGCACCCCTGCGAAGGCCGTGGCTGAAGGGAGCTTTCTGACCCAACGCCCTCCCGGCTCCCCGACCTGAAAGGCCTCGGTTTCCTGCCCTGGACAGTGGGGCTGGGCACCCCGAGTTCCTGCCCTCCCACACCAGCGCCCAGGAGGCCGAGCCGCCCCCCCTGCCGCCGATACGCAGAGAAGGGGGGCGCCCCTGGATTCCTGCCCCAGGAGGCCCAGACTTGAGGCCGCTGTGACTTTCTCGCTGCACCCCGGCACTGCGAGAGAGGGGCGCGCCCCAGGGTGCTGCGTGTCGGGGAGCGACAGCTATAATCCCAGATTCCCCCCTCCAGCGACTGAACGATGGCGACCAACATAGGCGACCAGCGAGCCTCTGAATGGTGATCATTGCATGTTGGGTGCTTGGCTGGGAACGGTAGAGGTTGCTCGTTAATATACTGCTGCATTGGCGGTTTTTGTGGGGAAGGGGAGTAGGGGAAGCAGTGAAATGTCTCTAGCAGTGACTGTCTTCATTTGACAGCAGCCTGGATTTATGGGCCAAAGCAAACTGAGCTCCCCTTATTCTCCCACATGCCCTCGTCAGTTAGCCGGGCTGGATCGTCTTGTCACCAAATAGCTACAAAGGAATCTTCTCTTTCAGAGCATAAGCTAGTGACTCAGAAGGGACAGGAATGGATCCTTGTTCTCTGTGCATTGTAGCGAGCCGGACACAGTGGCTGGCTGTGCTCCTCCCTCTGAAGCAAGCGCTAGTGACTGTGCACAGGATCATCCTCCTCTTGTGTAGTTATAGTTTTAAAATGACTTGGAAGAGAATGTTGACTCTCTTAAGGCAGGAGTTGCCACGTGCTCTTTTTCTACTGCACTATAGAAAGGCCCATCTTTTCTCACGGCCTTTGAAAATGGGGCGAAGCAATGTTGGGGGGAGCACTGGTGGGTTAAGCCACACAGGTTTTTGTTTTGTTTTTTTTACTGGTACAGTATAGCTGTTTCAGTTAGGGGTACGATTGATATTGATGAAATAGTTATAACCGTGTGGATGCAGCTACACCAGTATAAAGGTACACCAGTATAGCTGATTTCCCTCATGTGGGAATGAGCTATACCAGTATAAACACCTTGATAACTGCATCCACACTGGGGAAGGTTAATGCACCAGCTTTAATTATACCGGTATCAAAGTGATCCAGCTTGTGTGTCTGAACAAGTCTTCTGCATCTTTGTTATATCAAATGTGACTAGAGTAGATGGGTGAACCCCTTTAAATGCTTCAGTAAGTTGAAATGTTTATTAGTACTGAGGGTGCAAGGATAAAAATTCTGAGCACAAATCTGAAAGAGCCAATCAGTGACCAAGGAAGCCAGAAGCAAATTAATGAGCTCATCACTAAAGAGCAGCAGTAAAACCTTTTAAGTGGTCTGGATTTCACATTATTTTAGGGGGTGGTTTCTCTGTCGTAAACATTAAGTGAAAGGCTTAGAAATATAGCACAAAGCAGACTGCCTTAGTATGAGAACCTGTCAAATTAGCGTTAGTCAAATAGGCTAATGTTGTTTGGCTGACTTTGGTATTAAGTGTAACATTCGTGATTTGCATGGCTGGGTTTAGCACTGAAGTTCTGAGCTCCAGTCCTGCAATGAATTCTCCGCAGGCAAAACCACTTGGCCCATGTGGGTCCCCTGTCAACTTTGTTGGAGGGGCCCACGCGGAGCTCGTTGCAGGATGGGACCCTCCTGGAGTGGAAATGACACACATTTTCAGTTCCTTTTTAAAGGCCTCAAAACTACATGTGAACCGTTTTGCTGCATACCAGGGTGTTGTGGGTTTTAAAAGTTGTCGGGGGTAGGAGGAAAACTGAGGGTGTTTCTTTTTTTCTTGTTTTGAGATGTATAAAGAAATCTCTCTTTTACCGTTAACTGTTTATTGGGATTTACCTGTGTTTGAGGGGGAGATTTATGTGGTAGGCAAGCGAGCCATAGCTTAGCAAACTTTTAAAGCCGGAACATTAAATTATCTGGCCTGACCTCCCGTTTAACAGGCCATAGAATTTCCCCTAATTCCCCTTGTACTGACCCCAAAAACTTGCATTTAACTAAGCCAGCATCTTCCAGAAAGGCATCCAGTCTTGATTTGATACCATCAAGAGATGGAGAATTCAATTCAGCACAGCCTGTGGGAGTTTGTTCCATTGGCCACTGACCCTTACAGTGACAAATTTGTGACTCCTTTCTAATTTGTTTGGCTTTAACGTCCAGCTGCTGGGTCTTGTGCTGCATCATGATGTGGGTCAAAACCTTTTTTATGAAACCAAGAGGATGGTGCGTTGGATAAAGAGTCAAAGATCTTTTCTCCTAACAATCAGTTTTGAGTTAAATCAGTGTTGGAAAGAGAGTCTGACGATCTTCCCCTAGCCATTGGCTTAGAATCCTGCAAAGCCTTAACTTTCCCCATGTCACCTTGGTACCTGTGATGTCATAGCCCTGCTCGTTCTCCAGCCGGATGGATAGATGTCAATCATGATTTGAATCACCAAGTGGAAAGCCTCCATTTAAACCATCAATTTAAATCAACGTTTCCATTTGTGCTTCAGTTATTGTCTAATGAAAGGTGCGTTCTCCTTGGTTGACAGAACCATTAAAATGTAGCACCTTTAAAGTAGATGTGGTTCATCTTTTTGCTATCTTTGGGTGTACAGTATATCTATAGACACTTATTTAAACAATGATATAGCTTAATATTTTCAGATTATTAATTGTACATTTTTAGTATGTTGGAAAAAGGTGAATGAGGTATTGCTTAGTTATTACTGTTGTGCCATATATATAAGGTTTGATATCGTAAGTTAGATGTTTTTCCCCGGATTCTTTCTTTATATAGAAAAGCAGCCTTTACTTTAGGCCTAACATATCTTGTATTAAATTCAGATTTTCTTTTAAACAGGTTTATTTTTAAAAAGTAAACCTTATTAAAATTTAAATAATCAAAAAATCTGATTTCGTAAAAATGATCTTTGATTTTTATCCAGTCAACCATGGAGTCTTCCAGGAAAGAACTGGGTAGACAAGACATGAATTTCTACCATAAAACCTCTTAACGCCTTCATTATAAGCAAAAGGAGACACAACATTGGTATGAAATCTGATCAGTTTAGGGGCATTCTACTCAGCTTCCTAAAATATCCTCTCCCTGGCCAAGCAAGATGACTTTGTATAGTTTTCTTCATAGTTTAGCTGGGTGTTTTCTAAGCCCTGGGGCTTGCCAGATATTGGACAACTGAAAATAAGTCATGTCATTTTGAAGTGGGAAGCATGCTTCTTTTATTTTTTTTTTAGAGATTTCCTTTTTTATTTAAAAAAAAACTAAATTGACAGCTATTTGAAAGTCACTCAGAGGTTTGATGCATAGAAGTAGTTGTGGCAGCAGGTGGATTAATGAGCAAAATGCAGGTGAGACGGCCAGAGGTATAACACCCTGTAATGTTGCCCTCTGACTTACCTGTGAAGACGAAAGCTTGTTTGTGTCGTCATAAAGTCACTCCCGGGCATCTAGTGTAATAGTCCCATTGAGTCTGGTGTGGCTATCTGAGCGTATACGCCTCTTTCACGGCAGGCCAGGTTCTCGGATGGAGAAGGGGACTGGCAGTAAGGGACAGAGCTAGACACATCTAAGTTTGACTCCAGATCCCATGGGTGAAGGCTGCTTCCCTCTGGCAGTTTGGTGATCTGTGTGAAATGAAGTATCTCAGTCCAATTCCTAGTGGTCATATCATGTTTGGCTGTGGAAGGTCATGGAGACACTACTCCCAGAGCAGGATGGACCTAATGATTCGGGTTCCTTTCCCTCCTAGCCTCTCTGTGCCTCGGTTTCCCCTCTGTAGCATGGGGGTGATAGCCCTGCCCAGCCTCATGCAGCTGCTGTGGGGATTAATACGTTAAGATTGCAAAGTGCTTAGATACTACAGCGGGGAGCGGGGGCAGATAAGCATCATAGTATGGCCTCATTAGTTACCATGTGTGAGCAGGAGACCCTAGAGTGGAGGAGGAGGGCACAGCGGCAGAGTTGAGGTGTGTGCAGTAGGGTGCCTGCCAAGAGAATCGCTGTATTTATCCTCTGGGTGGCATTCCTGCCTCCCTTCTGCTCTTAGCTAAAACTGCAGCTTGCTTTGCCCTCGACTGCCTGGGGCTGACCCTTAACCTGTTCAGCCAGGGCGGAGGGATTCCCGGGCTCCAAGCGTAACTCTCGTCTTTCTCTTGACACGTCCAGGGCTCCCCAGTACAATCTAGGGAACAGCGCGGCCCGGGAAACCAGCATGGAGGGGCAGGCGCACGAGAACCCTGAGTGGGAGAAAGCCAGGCAGGCACTGGCTAGTATCAGCAAAGCCAACGCCGCCTCTGGGACCAACAAGGGCTCCAACAACGGACCGGCTAACACGCAGGTAACAGGCCCCCGCTTTTTCATTGGATTCTGGTCTCCTGGGAGCCAGCGTGCCGGGAGATCTTACCCCACCCCAGCGCCCAAGAGAAGGATCAAAGGATTAATTTCCATGCTGTTTCACTTCGTTCATTATGTGACTCGGGCTGACGGTGTAACCTAGTCAGTGGCGCACAGGACTGGAACTTGGGAGACCTGACTTCGCTGGGTGAACCTGGCGAAGTCACTTACCCTCCAGTCCCCTTTCTCTGCCTGTCTTGTCCATTTAGATCAGTGGTTCTCAGACTAGGGCCGCCGCTTGTTCAGGGAAAGCCCCTGGCGGGCCGGGTCGGTTTGTTTACCTGCCGCGTCCACAGGTTCAGCCGATCGCGGCTCCCACTGGCCGCGGTTCGCTGCTCCAGGCCAATGGGGGCTGCAGAAAGCGGCACGGGCCGAGGGACGTGCTGGCTGCCCTTCCTGCAGCCCCCATTGGCCTGGAGCGGCGAACCTCAACCAGTAGGAGCCGCGATTGGCCGAACCTGTGGCCGCGGCAGGTAAACAAACCGGCCCTGCCTGCCAGGGGCTTTCCCTGAACAAGTGGTGGCCTTAGTTTGTGAACCACTGATTTAGATCATCAAACTCTCTAGAGCAGGGACGGTCTTGTGTATGGACAGCTCCAAGCGCTGCGGGGCCCCCATCTGTTACCACAAATCATCTCAGACCACTTGGGATGACTACATTTTATACCTTGCTGATTGGACACATTCGCTCTTCTTTATCTACGTCAGTGGTTCTCAAACTTTTGTACTGGTGACCCCTTTCACAGAGCAAGCCTCTGAGGGTGACCCCCCCCTTATAAATTAAAAACACCTTTTAATATATTTAACACCATTATAAATGCTGGAGGCAGAGTTTGGGGTGCAGGCTGACAGCTTGCGACCCCCCCCCTCGTGATCCCCTGAGGGGCCCCAACCCCCAGTTTGAGAACCCCTGATCTACGTGGCTACTGCCCTCGGGAGCCACAGCCATGGATCGGGGGCCCGTTGTGTGAGCTGCTGTACAAACCCAGAACAAAAAGCCCCCAGTGAGCTTCCAGTCTGTCGTCTGACCCGGTTGGGTTGTGTCCACACGCTGGTTTTAGACAGTCTTCTATCTATGCGCACACCTCCTGCGCTACCTTATTGTGTATCGGTGCATGCTGGGAAAAATCTGGGTTGCTATCCCCTGCTACCACAGCCGCAGCTCATATCCAGAGGTCTGGTACCCGGTGCAGTGCACCCTGGGAAAGCCGACGGAGGACTAACCGCGGCCACTGCACAAGGCTAGTGGGGTCCAGTCTGCGCTCCCTAGTCACTGCCTTTCCTGATAATCCCATATGTTTCTCTGCAGTATGCCTCCCAGCAAGGAGACCCAAACGCTATGCAGCAGCAGCAGCAGCAACAATATTACCAGTGGTACCAGCCGTACAGCTTCGGATACCCCTATAATTACTGTTACCCAATGGTGAGCGATTTATCCCCTGCCCTGTGTTTGTGATCTCTTAGCCCCAGCTCATCTCTTGCTAAGTGACTTAGCATCAGCTCATGAGA
Organism: Platysternon megacephalum; assembly: GCA_003942145.1. Classification (NCBI taxonomy): domain Eukaryota; kingdom Metazoa; phylum Chordata; order Testudines; family Platysternidae; genus Platysternon; species Platysternon megacephalum. Next base: position 87,805 of record QXTE01000694.1, read on the forward strand.
GGTGCTGGGCGGTGGGAGTTGACTTTGGGACGTGCAGGGAGCCTTTAATGTCTTGGGGGGGTGGGGGGCAGGAGGGACGTGTGAGGGGGGGGGGGGTTAGCCAGCACTTGTAAAACACTTACCAAGTGCTGTGGCCTGATGCGACTCTGTGGGGCTGGGCTCTTCTCTGCAGAACGTCTACCCAGGCTACAGCTTCCCCAACCAGTACGGGGTCGCGGGGTCGTATTCCTCTTCGCCGGGCCAGCAGCCGCAAGGTCCGGGCCAGCACCAAGGGAACGTGAACCAGGTAGGTCCCAATGTCCCAGCCCTTGCAGGGTGCTCAGGGGGTCATGCTGCCCGGCCTTCTGGACAGCACTCGGTTCTTTCCTCCCGCCCGGGGCCAGGAGTCGCGTCAGGATTGTGGCCTAGTGATTGGAACATGGAGCACCTGCCTCAGAGGTGCCATGTTCCCTGCGGGTTGGAGCAGGAGGGACTGGGAGTGAGAAGTGACTGGATTCTGACTGAGACTCTTGGCGGGAGTGTTGTCTAGTGGGGGGGGGGCTGGGAGCCAGGACTCCTGGGTTCTCTCCCCCGCTCTGGGAGAGGAGTGGGGTCTAGTGGTTAGAGTGGGGGGGCTGGGAGGCTGGGTTCTCTCCCCAGCTCTGGGAGGGGGGCGGGCTCTAGTGGTTAGGGNGTGTTCTCCTCCGCTCTGGGAGGGGAGTGAGGTAGAGCACAGGGACTGGGTATCAGGGCTGCCACCTGCTGGTTGTATGACAGCAGGCAAGAAACTGCGGTACAGACTTTTCCTCTTGAGCCAGGGGCTTGTAACCCTTGGCCGCTCCCCAGTTCTTAAGACAACGGGCTGAAAATGGCTGTTGGCCCAGCTCCCCCCTCCTTGCCCCGTGAAGGCTGTGGGGCTACACTGGTGTATCTGGGAGGGGGGATGGGCCAGTTTGTCTACACCTCTACCCATAATCTGCTTCTCACCGGGCCTTGACACCTGTGCAGGGCAGTCGTGTGCCACCCTCCACTGAGAGCGTCTCTCTCTCTCTCCCTTCCAGCCCCCGGTCCCTGGCATGGAGGAAGGCATGGCCTACCCCAACCAACAGCAGCAGATGGCCACCTCCAACCCCCCGCAGCCGCCTCCACAGCATGGCAACCACCCCGGGAGCGCCATGGGCCAGCAGCAGGGCGGCTCGTCCGGGGGCCAGCACCTACAGCAGAACTCCGGCGCCTCCTACAGCCAGCACGCCTACTTGGAGGGGCCCAAGCCCAAGAAGGGGCAGCAGCTGTGGAACCGCATGAAACGTGAGGCCTGGCCCTGGGTGCAAATGGCTGCTGCTGGGTACCAGGCCTGGGGGGGAGGAGGGGGCAACGGGTTAGAGCAGGGGAGGCTGGGAGCCAGGACTCCTGGGTTCTCTCCCCAGCTCTGGGAGGGGAGTGGGATACTAGGGGATTAGAGCAGGGGAGGCTGGGAGCCAGGACTCCCACGATCTGTCCCTGGCTCGGAGGGGAGGGGAGTGGAGTGGAGTCTAGTGGTTAAAGCGGGGGGGGGGGGGGGGGGGGGGGGGGGNGCCAGTACTCCTGGGTTCTCTCCCTGGGTCTGGTGGGTTAGAGCAAGGGGGAGGGGGCAGGGAGGCAGGAACAGAACCCAGCCATCCTGGGGGAGCGTGTTCTAGTGGTTAGGGTGGGGAGCTAAGACTTCTGGATTCTGTTCCCAGCTCTGGGCAGTTCTTAGGGGTTAAAGCAGGGTGGGGGAGACTGGTGGTCGGGTCTCCCGGGCTCTACTTCGCTCTCCTCAGCTGAGTGGCTGGATGAGCTGGAATGGGTTTCAGGTCAGTCGCTCACCCCGTTGGCAGCACAGAGCCAGCCCTGCTCTGGCACTGGGAGCGGGACTGTATTTTGGCTCACGCAGCATACCAGCTGTTGACGAGGTTCCTGTCACTGACCCTTTACTGGTGGTGGACGTGAGAGTTGGGGCCCAGCATAACTTTCAGAGCCCAGGTGAAGTTTGTGGCCCTGGTGATGAGGAAAAGCATCTCTCGACTTGTAAATGAGCTCAGGCGATCATAAATAGAGACGTAATAAACACAGAGCCGCGTACGCAGCTCTTCAGAGCGTATCAGCACTTTGTGCTCGCTCCCCGCCTGTCAAAACAACTGAAACCCCTTCCCACCTCATGGGAGCGTGCTCTGCAATGGAGACTTTCCTCTAAGGGGCATCAAGTGTGTTAGCCTTCTGCCTTCTCTCCAGAGGCACTCCCCTCCCCTCCTGTGAGAACTCAGTATTGCTTGCCCTGTGTTTGGATGCAGCCGCTTCTGGGGTGGGGCGTGGGACTAGCTATGCTTGTCCTGGTGCAGAGGTGAAGCCACCTCTGGGATGGGACATAGGGCTGTTTATACAGGGGTTTTAGCATCAGCACAGCAAGGCGACAGCAGTTCAGGACAGGAAGTGAAGGAGATGCTGTTTCCAAGTAAAATTAGAGAGACGGTGGATTGGCTTAAATCAAGTCCAACAGATGTTGGGGTCCCGTGTATCTAGTTTGGGGGCTTGATCTCGAGTGAGTCCCTCAAATCCAAGGATTTAATAAACTCGGAATTCACCTCCTGCTTCGAGCCATCCGGTAAACTTCTCCCTTGTCTCAGCAGAAGCCCCTGGAGCCGGCGGCCTGAAATTCAACATCCAGAAACGCCCCTTCGTGCTAACGAACCAGAACTTCGGGGCCTCGGACCAGCACGGCAACTTCGGGCCGCAGCAGAACTCGGAGAAACATCACAACCAAGGGTACGTGTCTCACTCCCCTGCCGCTCCGTCAGTCACACTCAACCCCTTAGGGAGGTGGGATGGTCTACAAAGGGGGAAGCGACGCAGGGCTGGGAGCGACAGCTGAGTTAGAATCCCAGCCCTGCCCCTAAACTCCCCGTGGACAAAAGTTTCTCATAAGATCAGTTCTACGCTCCCCTGTTCATCCTAGCATCCCTGCTCTGCCCGTCTGGCTTGGATTCCTCTTCCTTGAATTATTTCCAGGGAGTTCTCTGGCCTGTGTTAGAGAGATCAGACTAGATGATCACAACTGTGCCTCCTGGCTTTGAAAAAACCCAGGGGTGCCTGAAATGGGACACAGGACTCCAGGTGGGGGTTTCCTAGTACCTTATCCAACAGCATTAATACTTCCCATCGTGATGGGTTGGACCCCCCTTCTGGGTGCCACCTGATGTACTGGGGTCCCACTGAGCCCGCCTGTTCCACCAGTCTGGCCTCCCGCACCCTGTCCTGCTGCGCGCTCACACACACATGTAGGGACACACTCAGCTGTAGAATCACACAGAGTCTGCAATCAGCTCTGTGTGGGAAGACTCAGCTCGGGGAGTTGCCCAGCACTCTGTTGCACGCACCCTGTGGAGTGTAAACCCAAAATTATATTGTCTTGTGCTGTATCGAGATCTATACAGCGTAAGCTCATGAAATTCGCTCCCTCCCTCAATGTGGAGGAAGATCTGCACAGCTTTTTACCCCCCTCCCCGGTTATGAATTGCACAAACCGGGTTTCAGAATAAACAAAAAACAAGTTTATTAACTAAAAAGGGTAAATTGTAAGTGATTCTAAGAGAGAGCAAACAGAACAAAGCAGATCACTGAGCAAATAAAACAAAACACGCAAACTAAGCTTAATGCACTACAGAATACTGGCGCCAAATAATAATTTCTCACCGTCAATGTTGTTTCGAGCGGGTTGCAGAGTTTCTTGAAGGTGAACTGCATTGCCTGCAGCTTAAATCTCCAGGGATTCCTTTCACAGGCCAGGCCTTTCTCGCCTGGGCTCAGCCCCTGCCCCCCCAGCTTAGTTCCTTTGTTTCTTCAGGTGTTTTCAGCAGTCTCCCTTCTTGGGCGGGGAGGCCGTGGAGAAGAACCAAGATTAACTCACCCCCCGGCCTTAAATAGGAATTGCATATGGCAGGAATCCTTTGTTTCCCTGTTTGACCCCCCGCCCCCTCCTAATGGAAAAACACTAGAAGCCCAAGATGGAGCCTAGTACCAGGTGACATGATCACCTGACCCTGTAATGTCAAAGCAGCATCCCAGGAAACTTCTCGGGAAATCGGGAGATTAGTATCTTAAAAGTCCTATTGTCCTTCCTAACGGCCCATCCAGGCTGTTTGCATACTGTCTGGTGGGCGTTCCCTGGGTGTACACACAGTTGTAATTGTTACATAGTCGGTATTCCTAACTTCCGATACAGAAATGCTTCATGCATACAAATTGGATAATCCTATTCAGTAAATCACAACCTTTCCGATGATACCTCACATGACCCATGCTGCATAAAACACATCTTAGTTATGCCATATTCATATCGTGACCATATCTCAATGAAGAATATGGGGCGTCATGTCACACCCATATCTTCTGGAAACATCTGGCCTGATCTATCCTAGGTTTGCCCCATCTTGGGATCTGTAAATCCCATCAGCTTGGGGCTGGTCTATGTCCTGGACCGCAGGAGTTTATCTCCCATCTCAAACCCTGCTTCAGTGGCTCACCCTGGGTCTCTGACGTCTGGCTTCTATTCTGGTCCTTTCCCCCCAGCTCGTCCGCTGGCAAACCAGAGGACTGGCCCCAGGACATGAAGGAATACGTCCAGCGCTGCTTCACCGCCTGCGAGTCGGAGGAGGACAAGGACCGGACGGAGAAGCTGCTGAAAGAGGTGCTGCAAGCCAGGCTGCAAGACGGCACGGCCTACACCATTGACTGGAGCAGGGAGCCACTGCCGGGGTGAGCCACAGTGCCGGTGGGGTGAGGGTTGGGGGGCGTAACGGAGTGGGGCTGGGAGCCAGGACTCCTGGGTTCTAGCCCCAGCTCTTGGAGGGGCGTGGGATGTAGTGGTTAGAGCAGGGTGGGCTGGGAGCCAGGACTCCTGAGTTCTCCAGATACTGTCAGGAGTAGGCGCTGTTGTAAAACAGGGGTGATCTCAGCCCCCCAAGAGGCAGGGAGCTGAGCTCTGACCCCCCAGCGGCACCTCTCGTAACGTGCGCTCTCCTGTCCAGGCTGGGCAGGGACAGCATGGCCGAGAGCCCCAAGAAGAAGCGCTGGGAGGTGTCTTCGCTTCACACTCCCCGGGGCCCCATGCCCGCCGGCCTGTCGCAGCAGCAGCAGAGGGGCAACGGTGGGGGCGGCGCGATGGGCTCCCAGTCCCAGCGCGGCGGGGGTGGCGGGGCCAGCCGGGCCCGAGGGAACAGCTTCCCCACCAAATTCGGGAACCGCAACGTCTTCATGAAGGAGAACAGCTCGTCCTCCAGCGCCGGCTCCCGCTCCCGCTCGTCCTCTCGCTCGCCCAGCCGCCACTTCCGGCGCAGGTACGGGGCTGCACGGGGGCCCAGCCAGTCCTCGGGGAGTCATCACCAACACCGGGATACATGAGGGCGGAGCCCCTCAGACAGCCCTAGCTAGACCCTGAGGGTGTGCTGTGATTAGAGACAGGCTCAGGCCCCGGGGCCTGTCTAGCCTGGTATTCCCCACCCCAGCCTTTCCTTGGATCAGACCAAGAGGCCTAGCCAAGCTGGTATCCCTGACGCCGCTCTGGCTCAGCCCCTCGAGCCCCTCCAGGACCCTGAAAAGCTAAAGTTAACCTGCTGCCCTGGTGGGTGGGGAGACAACATTGGAAATGGGACCCCAGTATGACTGGCACAGCGACGCCTGCCTGAGTCTGCAGAGAGCCTGAGCCCATTGCTCTGAGAGTGGGGAGAACTGCCTGTGCATTTCCTCCTCAGCAGGAGCCCCCCCACACACACACACGCAGGAGACTCGAGGGGGCAGCTGGGGAAGAGCCCTGGGCTGGCTCTTGGGGAAGGGGTGGAGGGGGCCCCAGGATTGCTGTGGGCAGGCCCTTCGGGGGAAGGGGGCAGGGCTGAGATGCCGGGCTCTAACCCTGCCTCTTTCGGGCAGCGATTCCCATTCGGACTCCGACAGCTCCTTCTCCGGCACCGACTGCCGCCTGGCCAGCCGCAGGAACGCGCCGAAAAACCGCGGCCGAGGGGGGCACATGGACCGGGGCCGCATGAGGATGCAGAGGGGTAAAAGGTAACCCCGCCGCGTCCCGGTCTTGGGCACACCAGCCAGGAAGTGGTTAGGTGGGGGGCTCTTGGGGTCGGGACCAGCCTGGCTTAGCTTCAGGTCGGTCCATGGCTTCGCTGTGCAAAGAAGCAGAGTTTGCGCGCAGACGTGGAGCCGGTTCTCCTGGGCTCTCGGTGCGGAATGGGGGCTAGTTGGTTGGAGCGAGGGCAGAGTGGGAGTCAGGACTCCTGGGTTCTCTACCCAGCTCTGGGGTGGGGTCTAGTGGTTGGGTGTGGGAGCCAGGACTCCTGGGTTCTCTACCCGGCTGTGGGGTGGGGTCTAGTGGTGTGGGTGTGGGAGCCAGGACTCCTGGGTTCTCTACCCGGCTGTGGGGTGGGGTCTAGTGGGTGGGGGTGGGAGCCGGGACTCCTGGGTTCTATCCCAGTTCCTCCCACAGACTTGCCATGTGACCCTGGGCAAATCTGCTGCCCCCTCTCCACTTGGCTGCTGAGCCTCCCGGCCACATCCCTTTCAGGCACGACCAGGGCCCCTCCAAGCGCAACCGCCGGCGGAACGCCATGGACTACGAGGACCCCGAGAAGGAGTTCAAGAAGCAGCGGCGGGCGGCCCGCTTCCAGCACGGCCACTCCAAGAAGCTGCGCCTGGAGCCCCTCATCCTGTCCATCAACAGCCTGGACCCTGCCGGCTCGGAGAGCCTGGATTGGAACGAGCTGAAGATTATGGGCACCTGTCAGGAGATCACCAAGCACTACCTGCGACTCACGTGCGCCCCAGACCCCTCCACCGTCCGGCCTGTCTCGGTGAGCGCCGGGCAGCCTCCGCTGGGGTTACTGGAGTGCCCCGGGGCAGCCCCATCAGGCCGGGGGGACCATATTACTGGGAGCCGAGGAGGTGTCCCAGCTAAGATCACGGCTCTGAGGGTATCCGGTGAACCGGCAAGGCGAGGAGCTAATGCTCTGTGCCACGTGAAAGCTGCCAGCCCAGTACTCTGCTGGTGCCATCGAGCACTAGTGGACAGAGCGCCGGACTGGCGTCCAGAATGCCGGGGGGGAGGGGGGCAAGTCACTTCCCTGTTTCCTGCCTCAGTTTCCCCTCCCAGGCTTTGTCTATGCCGTACTCTAGTGTGGGGACTCTGCCTAGGCAGCACCCCACATATGGAAGCTGGGTGAGGGTGGGCCCCGAATCTTGGTTGGGGTCTGCACACAGGGGGCTGATCTCGGGTTGGGGTCTGCGCATGGGGTGCTGATCTCGGGTTGGGGTCTGGGCAGCCCCTGGCACTATGGTCATCACCCCCAAAGGTGCACCCCTCCAAAGCAGCGATCAGCCGGATCACGGCCCACAGGCCAGCCTGGCTTCGCGGCCTGCTGTCTCGTGAAGCGCTGGGGCTGGGAGCTGAGGCTCCGCTCCCTGTGACAGCCGGGATCTAACGCCGTCTGTCTAGTGCGGGCGCTGCTGTCCCCTGGGTGTCGCCGCGCTCACTCGCGTCCCCTGCTCACCCAGGCGCTCTACGTCCCCAGGTGCTGAAGAAATCCCTCTCCATGGTGAAGTCGCACTGGAAGGAGAAGCAGGATTACGCCTTTGCTTGCGAGCAGATGAAATCCATCCGGCAGGACCTCACGGTGAGCTGCCCGCCCCTCTCCCGGGAGGGGTCCACGGGGAGCTGTGCTGCAACAATGGGTCTTGACAGAGGCCCTTCCTCTGAGGGCCCCTCTGCACAGGGAAACCAGTCGCTTTGGACGCAGAGTCATGACTCCAGCCTAGGGTGTCCACACGGGGTCACACTGGATCATTCTCCTGCTATAGCCGTGTTGGTTAACTTCTCCATATAGACAAGCCCTAAATGGCTAGACATGGTGCGACTTGGGACTCCTGGGTTCTCTCCCCAGCTCTGGGAGGGGAGTGAGGTCCAGTGGTTAGAGTGGGGGGAGGGGCTGGGAGCCAGGACTCCTGGGTTCTTTATCCAACCATACTTCACTTGCTGTTTGACCTCATTCAAAATTGGTGGCAGCTACAAGCAACTTCCTGTCTTGAGTCGGGAGAGGAATTCTCCCTTCCTAGACAGGTGGCTTCATGCGTTACTGTATCACTATATTCCGTGTGTACAACCTCTTCCTCCCGGCCCTCGGATCCCCCAGCGCTGACTCCTGGGCCGTGGGGTTAACTTGTCCTCGCTCTCCGGAGCTGCCCACCTCGCTGGCTTGCCCTGTTGGCACCGCTGGGGGAGCAGCTAGTCAGGCCTGTTTAGGTGGCAGCTGCTCCATTGGCCGGGTTACCGGCTCGGAGGCCCCCCAACCTCTGCCACTCTCGGTACAGGAGAAGCAGCTCCATGGGACAGTCTGGTGACAGGACGCTCATCACCGGGGGAGGGGGTTGTGTTCGAATCCGACCTGGATAACGCAGGCTGGAGAGCGTCCCACGGGGATCCCTGCTTGTGTCTGGAGTAACCCCTCTCCCCCGCTCCATGCAGGTTCAGGGCATCCGCACGGAGTTCACGGTGGAGGTGTACGAAACCCACGCCCGGATAGCGCTGGAGAAGGTGAGGAGGGGTGGTCGCCTGCACGCTCGCTCCGTCGTTGGGGGGATGGCAGGCGGGGGGGATGTCTGTCCGCTGAGATAGAACCCGAGCATTGGGGGCAACGTGGAATGGGCCAGGTGTAAGGGGGGCAAAAAAGGGCAAGTTGGCTTGAGCATCCAATTGGACTCCTGGGTTCTATCCCTGACTTTGGGAGGGGAGGGGGGCGGCTGGGAGCCAGGACTCCCGGGTTCTCTCCCCAATCCCTCAATAATGCGCCTTGGGTGAGTCGGGCCCCGCCCCGATAACAGGAATTCCCGTCTCTCCCCAGGGAGATCATGAGGAATTCAACCAGTGCCAGACCCAGCTCAAGTCTCTCTATGCGGAGAACCTGCCGGGCAACGTTGGGGAGTTCACCGCCTACCGCATCCTCTATTACATCTTCACCAAGAACTCCGGCGGTGAGCGAGCCGGGCAGGCCCTGGCCGGGGACGGGAGGGGAAGGCTCACGCAGTGTAAATATGCAGAGCCTCCTTAGCCGCTGGTCCCACATTCCCTAACCATAGAGATCCTGCCCTAGAGGGGTGTCGTCCCTCTCCCAGCTTGGCCCTTGGCCACAGAGCGGGGCTGCCCAGGCCTCCGGTGGGGTCCCCCCTCGGCCGCAGAGTTGTGCCTAGAGTGGCTGCCTACATAAGTGCCACTCTATCCGTCACCCTGCTCCAGTCTGGCGCTCTATGGTGAGCCTTGGAGGACTCCCCAGGGATTCTGAGCCAGCCAGTGCCAGGAGACCGCACCGGCTCTGCAGCGCCCCCAGGGCTGGGAACGGGCCTGTGGCCAGCCGCGGTAACCGCCTCCCTCCCCTCCCCTGCAGACATCACCACGGAGCTGGCCTACCTGACCAAGGAGCTGAAGGCGGACCCCTGCGTGGCCCACGCGCTGGCCCTGCGCGCTGCCTGGGCCCTGTCCAACTACCACCGCTTCTTCGGGCTCTACCGCCAGGCGCCCTGCATGTCCGGCTACCTCATCGACAAGTTCGCCGAGCGGGAGAGGAAGGCGGCGCTCAAAGCCATGATCAAAACGTATGTCGGGCCGGGAGGGCGCCCCGCCTGCTAACCTCACCCCCTGCCTGGCGGCTGGGCCGAGGTGCCCCCTCGCTGGCTGAGTGACATACTCCGGAGGCGCCCGGCGCCTCCCGTCCGAATCGGGGTAGAGATGTGGGTGCATCCAGTCACATCTCTCCCTCTCCTCCGGTCGTCTGTACGGCTGTGTCTGATTGGCCAGCTAGGGCGGGGGTTAGGAAGGATCCCACACTGGTAGGGGGGTGACCTNCCTGAAACCACCTGCGTTCTGATTGGGAAAGCGCTGGTGATTTCCCCCCCCCCAAGAGCGGGGGAGGCTTGGCTGCCCTCCCTCTCCCACTGAGATTCAGAGGGGCCAGGCTGCTCCCTAAAGCAGTGGAGGAGGGAAACTTCCTGCTGGGGGGAACAAGGGCAAAGCTAGCGAGGGAGCCCAGAGGAGGGGGGAGGGTTGGGAGTGGCCTAAGGGGCCACCGTAGGAGAGTCTCTTGGCCACACAGGAAGATTCTAGCAGTCAGATCATGTGCCCCACGGCAGCTGCCTTCCCTGCTCTCAAAACCAGGGACCTCGTGCTGCCCCTTAAGGGTGTGGGGTGCAGCCCCCCCAAAGAGCATGGGTGTGGGGGGAAGGAGGTATCTGCTACCCACTGCCTGACCTGGGATGCGGCTAGTTGCTGTGCGGGGTGCAGGCTACTGAACTGATGGCGGTGATGGGTGGGAGCTAGCGGTTTGGGGCAGGCAGTTACCCGTTTGGCTGTGATCTCTGTTGTGGGGTGCTGCCTGGGGTCAGGTCTGGGGGATCAGCGCAGCGGGGGCGGGGGGGAGTGTGTGCAGGCTGTTTGGGGGTCAGGTCCAGGGGGGAATGGTGGTGTGGGGTCATCTAATGGGGCAGGGTGTTGTGGGGGGCAGGTCGCTTGGGGTCAGACCCAGGAGGCAGGGCATTGTGGGGGGCAGATCTGAGGTGGAGGGGTGTGCTGGCTACATCCCTGGGGCCGAGATCCGTTAGGTGGTGGTTCAGTCTGTGCTTGTCCTAACCTGCCTCCTGCTGCGTTTTTTTCCCCCCCTGTTCCTTGGTGGGTTTTGTTTATTTGTTTCGTTTTGTTTCCTTCAGTTTCCGCCCGGTGCTCCCCGTCTCCTACGTTCAGTCCGAGCTGGCCTTCGAGGCTGCGGAGGAGTGCCAGCTCTTCCTAGCCGCTCTGTCCCTGGTGTACACGGGCACCGACGCAACCAAGATTGACTGCAGGCAGAGCTTAGCAGTCCTGGCCAACTTCTAACCTCCCCCCCACACCTCCCCAAAGCCCCCCTCTAATCGCAACCAAAGGGTAATGGTGGCTCGGTGTGTGCCACAGGCCAGCCACCGGGGCATTCCCCCTGCCCCCACGCACCTCCGCAGACGGACGAGGGTAAGCCGGCCAGCCGCTGGACAGCTCCTCCATGGCGTGCCGGGCAGGGGCCCACACGATGTTAACGCTTTTCTTTAGTCTCTTGCCAGCGGATCGTTCTCCGGGGGCGCTGGGGCGGGGAGGGTCAGCCTGTCCTCCGCAGCAAAATGCTCTCACCTAGCGTGACCGCTGTCCCGTTCGGTCATGCCAGCCCGCGCCACCTCAGTCTTCGGCTCGGCGCACGCACGCCCGTGTTCGAAGAACCGCCCCTACCCCCACCGATCTGTGCAAATGGTGTCGGGAGGAATCAACTACGAAACGCAACACTCTTTCCTTTCCTCCCGCCCGGAGCAATCGGAAGTGAACTCCGGAAGGAAAGAAAAACCCAGAGCTTAGCTGGGCTGCCTAGTTAAACCACCCTAGCAACAGGAAGCAAACGTCTAGAGCCGGCCGGTCTGGAAATCTTTTCCAGAACTGTAGTCTAGATCCTCCTGGCACTTTAAAAGCCAAGGAAACCATTTCCTCTGTGCAATGCTGATCTCTTCTTGGAAATGTGATTTCTCTGTGTATATTTCTTCAGGATATGCTGTACAGAACCCCACCCTTCTATGATGTAAATAAGGAGATAAATCCATTGTATTTTGTAAAGTATCTTTTCTACTTTTTTTAATTATAAACTTTAGCAGGTCGGGTTGTGATTTTTTCTTTTGTTGACATTGTTGGGGGGTTGTGGTGTGTTTTTTTTTTTTTTGTTTTTTGTTTTTTTTTAAGAGTAGATCCTTTGTTGGATGTTGTGTATATTTCCACCTTGATCTGAAACTAACGTTGTCTCAGTTTTCTCTTTCTCTCTTACCCCTGCTTCTGAGCTTTTTGGCCAGCCTTCGAAAGAAAGCCAAAAAAAAAAAAAAAAAAGGCACATCTGGGCAAAAAGAGAAAACAAAGAAAGAGCTGAAAGAGCAGCGGCGGAGAATGAAAGCCAAAAGATCGGGCCCTGGTCGGCTCACCCCCCCGCCTCAGAGACTGTTGCTTAGAGACATTGTAAGAATCGGGGGAACCTGATGCAGAGAGAGAGTGAAATTGGGGTGATGCAGACCACACAGCTGCTGGGAATTGGTCGTCCCTCCACTAATGGATTCAACCGGTCGCCAGCAAATCTTCCAATCACGTCTAAGTTTCACCGTTTCTATGTCCTGGAGTTTTTTTTTGTCTATGCTCAGTTTAGTTGATTTTTATTTATTATTTTTCTCCCTCCGCCCNTCAGTTTCTTTACAGGTAACTTGGTAATGATCCATTCCCTCCCCTTTCCCTGCCCTCAGTTTAATTCTTTTTATTTTTATTTTTTTTCCCTTTCTTCCTATAGTCTCTTTAGCATCTCATTCTCCTCCCGAGCCTTCCCCCTTCCTTTCTTTTGTTGGACATATGTAACTTTCTGATGTGCACTCGACAGCATGAATAGCTGGATTTCAAATGCTTTTTTTTTTCTTTCCAGAAACTCTTTTCCTTTTTTGAGGAGTATTTTTCTCGAAATTGAAAATTAATAAAAACGACAAACGTAGGAAGAAACGCCTCGGGCCGCTGTCTTCTTTTTTTTTTGAGGCTGGATCAGGGGATCCCATGTGGGACTTGGGATGCCAGCGTTTGCCCTAGTGCCTCTGACCTTGGGCAAATCGCTCGGGGCCACATTTCCAAAGGGATTTAGACGCTGAAAGATGCAGACAGATGCCTAATGTGGCCCTTGCTTAACCGTCTGTCATGGAGTGTGGGGGAGTCAAGGCCTGCACCCCCCACTTCCTGCGATTCACCATCACTCTCAGCCAGCCAGTAACACAGAAGGTTTATTAGCTGACAGGAACACAGTCCCAAACAGAGCTTGTAGGTACAGAGAACAGGACCCCTCAGTCAGGTCCAGCTTGGGGGGTGGGGAGCCCAGACCCCGGTCTGGGCCTCCCTCCGGTTCCCCGGCCAGCTCCAAACTCTCACTCCCTCCAGCCCCTCCTCTGGCCTTTGTCTCTCTCCCAGGCCAGGAGGCCACCTGATCTCTTGGTTCTCCAACACCTTCAGTTGGCACCTTGTGGGGTGAGGGCCCAGGCCATCAGGAGACAGGGTGTTGGCCATTCTCTGTGCAGACAGCATCACCCCTGCCTAGGGCTCTGCAACAACCACACCCCCTTATCCCACCACCTAGATACTTAAGAAATCCATAGGGGAAACTGAGGCACCCACACAGTATTCAGAGAAAACATTAAGAACATTCCCACTTCGTCACACCCTCGTTGTGCTAAGCTGGTTTGGTGAATCCTGCTGGACTCTGCATCTTTAGGCGTCTCACTTCATGGATCATCATTGAGTCTGAACTGTAGAAGACAAGTCCCTACCCCTGCTGCGAATTAATTCCCACTCGAGCGAGAGCAGATAATCTAGTCCTCTGTTAACACCAGCAGAGCCTGCAGATCAGCCTGTTCGTATCCGTAGCAAGAGGCTGGTAAGGGTTAGATGTTTTTATTGGGACCCGGCGGTGGATGCCAATTTCGGCGTCTGCACGTGCCGACGAAAGACCGTTTCTAGCTACAGCAATTTGAATTGAGAGAGGCAAAGAGAGCTGCTTGAGGAGTTATTTCCTTGGTACGGGTTGACCCGGGCTGTTACCAGCCTGGGTATAAAGGAACTGTGAAAATTGCCGTTGATTGTAGAGAAAATTATTTAAAAAGAAACATCCGTCCTGGGGGGCAAAATGATCCAAGAACATCAACTTCTACCCAACTTCATGTGCAAACCCACAGGGGTGAGGGGCACAGACCCAGCCTGGACCCTTTGCCTTCCACCTGCGGGAGCCTGGCACACTGGGTTCCTGGGCCCTTTGCCATGGGGAGAGGAAGCTGGCAAAGGACTAACAGACCAGAGGCAGGAGGAGCTCCCAGAGCCCACCCCAGGCAGGTTGTACAATGAGCCGGGCCCTAAATCTCAGCTAGGAACGCCCTCCCCGGCGGCTGCTGGTTGGGTGAATGACGCGGGGTTCAGGAAAGGTGGAAGATGCCAGAGGAGGGGATTATATGCATGGGGGCAAGGTGAATTGGGGAGCAGAGCTTGGGGCTAGAACCCAGGAGTCCTGGCTCCCAGATGCCCCTGCTCTAACCACTCAACCCTGCTCCTCTCCCAGAGCTGCAGCTAGAACCCAGGAGTCCTGGCTCCCTACATCCCTGCTCTAACCACTCAACCCCGCTCCCTTGCCAGAGCTGTGGATAGAAGCCAGGAGTCCTGACTCCCAGGCCCCCCCCCAGCTCTAATCTTGATGAGGGGACCTGAGAGAAGGGTCAATAGAGCCCCAGCTCCTGAGCTGGGATTTGGGGATGGGCGTGGGGCGCCCCCCTCAGTACAGATCCATCTCCACGAGGGTGCTGTAAAACCCATCGGTCCGTCTGCCCCCGCCCACCTGGCACAGACACAGCGATTCCACCGCCTGGGTCCCCAGCTCCTCCCCGGGGGGCTCCGGGGGCAGGCTCAGCCGCGGCTCCCCGCCCGCCGGGATCTTGGCCACGGTGAGATGGAAACAATCGTGGGCCGGGAGCGGGACGACGGTCAGCCCCTTGCAGGCAAAGCCCCGCTCCAGGGCGTGGGCCAGCCCCGCCAGCTCTGGGCCGGGCACGGGGGTGGCATACAGCACCCGGCCCCGGAAGGTGCCCAGGCCCCGGAAGCGCAGGAGCAGGGCCGGGGGCAGGAGGCGCCGGTGCTCGGCCTGCAGCTCCCGCAGGGCGGTGACAGCCACCTGCATCTCACCGGCGCCGTCCAGCCGGAGGAGGCAGAGGGTGAGGTGGAGGGTGGCCAGTGGGGTGCAGAACTCGGCCATGGTGGGGTCAGCCTGGCTTAGGGCCTCCTGGAGCCGGGCCACCGAGCCCCGCAGCTCCGGGCTGGTGATGCGCACGGCCACAAAATGGGTGGGGCGGGGGGCCCGGGGGGCTGCTGGGGGGCAGCTCTGAGCTCCTGGCTCAGCCACATCATCATCATCCTCCTCTTCGCTCTCGGGAGCTACGGCCTCCTCAGGCACCCCGGCTCCGCCGTCCCCCATTCCCGCGGCCTCTTGGCGCCCGGCCTCTTCCTCCATCACCTCCAGGATGGTCCGGCTGCCCCCGGTGGAGCCGAAGACGTCGTCCAGCCGGCTGGCTTTGTCCCACACCACGCGGCCGCGATATCTGAAGTACTGGATCCTGTGCTGGGGTATGGCCAGCACCTCCGGCCCGACCGAGGCCAGGTCCTCCCAGCAGAAGGCCGTGAAGGCGTCTTCCCGCACGCCGGAGAAGCGGTCCAGGTGGCCCACGGTGAACTCGCCGGGCGGCAGCTGGCGGTCCCAGAGGAGGCGGGAGACGACGTCCCCTGCTGTCTTCATGGGGGGCTTCTTGCTGGGGGGCTCGGGGGGCGGCTGGGGGGCGGCGGGCGGGGCGCCGGGGTGGGGGTTCCGGCAGCGGGCGCCGAAGCGGCAACCGCCCGCCAAGAAGAAGCGGCAGGGGGGGCTGAGCGTGGGGGCTGGCTCGGTCACCCCCGGCCCATCGGATCCCGGGTCCGGGGCTCCCCCTGCAGGGTCGGCTGGGGGGGCAGCAAAATCTCGCCCAGCGGACGGGCCCCGTCCTTCCATTGCGTCACCAGAGTCCGGTCTGCAAGGCAAAGAGAGAGTTAGCACAGGGGACGGGGCCTTTCCCCTTTTGGGGCGGGGGCTGGCGATCCAGAACAGGGCACGGGCCCTTCCCCTCTAGGGGGCGCCGGCTCCCATCCATCCTCAGGGCTGGCTGGCTTGGGGGGGGGTGGGAAATGGGGCACAGGGGCGCTGGCTCCATTCAGCCCCAGGGCGGGGACTGGCTGGCTCAGGGGGGCCGGGAACGGGGCGCGGGGCCTGTCCCCTCTAGGGGGCGCCAGCTCCCACCCGGCCCCAGAGCAGGGACTGGCTGGCTCAGGGGGGGCCGGGAACGGGGCGCGGGGCCTGTCCCCTCTAGGGGGCGCCGGCTCCCCCCGGCCCCAGGGCAGGGCGTGGCTGGCTCAGGGGGGGCCGGGAACGGGGCCTGACCCCGCTGGGAGCAGGCTGCCGGGGCCGATCCTGCTGCATTGCTCAGGAATTACCTGCCCCGGCCGGGCTGGGGGGCCCTGAGCCGGGCCCGGAGGAGGATTTCCTGCTCTGGGCTCCAGCCCCTCCCAACCCAGCCACTTGCCCAGGACTATAAAGGGAGCTGCAAGGGCTGATGGGAAAGGCAGTGAATTTTTATGGCTCTAAACCCCAGGCCTCCAGCAGGGGGCAAAGAGTGTCCATGGTGAATGAGTAATTTGCTGATTAGCCTCGCCCAGAGCCAGCATAGAACCCAGGAGTCCTGCCCCCCTCCCCCCGCTCTTACCACTAGACCCCACTCCCCTCCCAGAGCCGGGGGGAGAACCCAGGAGTCCTGGCTCCCAGCGCCCC
>QXTE01000694.1:104291-130888 GCA_003942145.1 Platysternon megacephalum
CTCCCCTCCCAGAGCCGGGCGGAGAACCCAGGAGTCCTGGCTCCCAGCCCCCCGCTCCTGCTCTTACCACTAGACCCCACTCCCCTCCCCGAGCCTGTCCTGGCTCCCAGGTCCGGAGCCGAGAGCCCTGCTTGTCATAGTCCAGGCCCCGTTACCAGCCCCACCCTTGCCAACTTCCTTGACTACACTAATGTTCCCCTACATAGCGACTGTCTACGGGACGCGGCGTCAGTCCGAGGCAGGAAAGATACTAAGATAAGGCGTAACCGTCCTCTCGCCTAGTGTCTGAACTGTAACCCCACCCAGCGTGCAGGAGAGAACCCAGGAGTCCGGGCGCCCACCCCCACTCTAATCACCAGACCCCACTCCCCTGCCAGAGCCAGGGAGAGAACCCAGGAGTCCTGGTTCCCCCCTCCCCCAGAGAAAATGCCCCGTGCCTCATTCCCCATCTCTGAACCTGCCAGTCCCCTCCCTGGGGCCGGATGGGAGCCGCCCCCCCCCCCCGAGGGGAAGGCCCCCCCCCAGCCAGCCATGGTGATGTTGCATCAGTTTCCCAGCTGCTCCATGTTCCTGGCAGGGCCGGCCAGGCCTCCTGGACAATGTCACCCCGGCTCCGGCCCCCGATCTGTTTACAGTGGAAATCGCCCGGTGCCAGGAAATTCACAGAGCGCGACTCGGAGCCCAGGGCCCCATTGGGGGATGCTAACCCAGCCGGATGGGCCAGCTGGGGGGGAAGTGGGGGGCTGGACAAGGTTGTGGGGCTAGGCAGGGTGTCTCAGGAGGAAAAGACAGACAGCCCCAAGCCAAGCGAGCTGGACAGACGGCTCTTGTCATCCTGGCTCCGGTGAAGGTGGAGCACTGGGGATCCCTTCTATCTAGAAAGGCAGGGGAGCCAACGGTCTACAGGCAGGGGGTGAGCCAGTGAAAGAGCTGGGGATAGAACCCAGGAGTCCTGGCTCCCAGGTCCCCCTGCTCTAACCCCCCAGCCCTCCCTCCCCCAGCTGGGGATAGAACCCAGGAGTCCTGGCTCCCAGGTCCCCCTGCTCTAACCCCCCAGCTGGGGATAGAACCCAGGAGTCCTGGCTCCCAGTTCCCCCTGCTCTAACCCACCAGCCCACCCAGAGCTGGGGATAGACGCCAGGAGTCCTGGTTCCCAGGTCCCCCAGTTCTAACCCACCAGCCCCCCCCCCCAAGCACGGGTAGAACCCAGAAGCCCTGGCTCCCAGTTCCTCCTGCTCTAACCCACCAGCCCCCCTAAAGCATGGGATAGAACCCAGGAGTCCTGGCTTCCAGCTAGGGTGACCAGACAGCAAGTGTGAAAAATCAGGACAGGGGGTGGGGGATAATAGGAGCTTATATAAGAAAAAGACCCCAAAATCAGGACTGTTCGTATAAAATAAGGCCATCTGGTCACCCTACTCCCAGCCCCCCAGAGCTGGGGATAGAACCCAGGAGTCCTGGCTCCCAGGTCCCCCTGCTCTAACCCACCAGCTCCCACTCCCCTCTCAGAGCCGGGGATAGAACCCAGGAGTCCTGGCACCCACACGTGCGCCTCACAGCTCTGAGAATATTCCCTTCCCGCTCCCCGTTTTCCCATTGTGTTTCCCTCCCTCTGCGTGTCCAGGGCTGACCCCACCGTCACACTGTCCCCTCCCGGCTCTAGCCCGCAGGTTGCCCAGCTTCGGGGGGGGTGGGTGGATTCTCGGGGGTGCTGTGGAATGGATTCCAGGGGTAAAGAGGCTCAAAGAATCGCGCTTTAATGGTAAGAAATACAAACATTTTTCTCTCCCTAGAAAGATTTGCTTATAGAGTGAACTCGACGCAGGGCTGGGGGAGGGGAATGGACATTTATACACGGGGGGGGGGCAATATACAGAGATATAAAAAAATATACGCAGAGATCCATCCCGCTATTTAACATGGGGGGGGGCGGGAACCCGGCGGGCTGGGAGCAGACGTTAAGGTCAGCGTCCCAGGCACGGGGATCGCAGGGGAGATACCGAAGGACTGGGGTGATGAGCCCCAGGGATTAGCACAAGGTCAGACAGAGCGTAAGGGAGATCAGAATCCAGCCCTGACCCCGTGGCAGTCTGGGGGTGGCTCCGGATTGAGCTCAGGTCAGCCCCCCACCCCCCCTTGCACTCAGTGGCTGGGAGGCAAGCTCATCCTTAGCACCCTTTCATCAGAGAAACTCCCTCCCCCGACCTCCTCCTTGGGGCAGTATCATAAGCGCCACTTTAGAAGGGGAAACTGAGGCACAGACTGACAGATGGACTTGCCTGGGGTTACACAGGGGATCAATGACAGAGCTGGGGATAGAACCCAGGAGTCCTGGCTCCTAGCCCCCACCCCTAGCCCCCACTCCCCTCCCAGGACTCCTATTTAACATTACTGCCACCTTCCCTTCCCATCCTTTCACATTCACACTCTCTCTGCTTTTTCCACCTCCATTTTTTCCACCCACATTTTTCTTTCTTTCCTCTTCCTCTCTCCCTCCCTCAGCTGTCTCCTGCGTTCCATCCTTATTCCAGCCAATACGAGTCCCATTGAGCCGTCTTTCCCTCTCCCTCGGGGGGGGGGGGCAATCCCAAATCCGGTCCCCCTCCCTGCGGGGACTCGAACCCACAACTGTAAGAGCAGGCCCCGCAGTACAGCGTCTGTAGCCTTTCTACCCGATCAGTCCACTAGGGGGCGACAAAACCACACTGCATTGGCTCCATTTGACCCTGTGGTTCATCGGCCCAGATTAGGGGACCCCTTATCAATCCATGACGCCAGCTGCTGCCCCACTTAATAACATTCCTCCCACCCCACACACCAAATCTGGAGCAGGGAAAATAATCTTAACACCCCTGCCCACAAAGGAAAAGTGAAATGTACCCCTCCCCCCGCCCCACCCCACCCTTTTCTGGGCTGGGATAAACTGCTCCTGGCTCCCAGCCCCCCCCCCTTGTTCTAATCCACCAGACCCCACTTCCGTCCCAGAGCCAGGGATAGAACCCAGGAGTCCTGGCTCCCAGCTCCCCTGCTCTAACCCATTAGACCCTAGGCCAGTGGTCCCCAACCTTTTTCGTCTGGCGGGCGCCAAAAAACAAAACAAAAACCGAGCGCTGCCGGCGGAGCAAAAAAAAAAATAAAAAATTACAACTGCTAGGCGGACGCACTTAGACTTGGGGACCCCTGCCCTAGGCCTTCCACCCCTGGTGAATATAATCCTTTAATGTCTCAAGTAACTCTCCTTCCATGTGGGGGGATCTCCAGGCATGAAATAGGGGGTGGGGGAGGAGGGAACCCAGGTCATTTTCACAGCGTTACCCAAATCACTTTTCTCAACACTGATCCGTGCCCCCCAACCACCCCGGTACCACTGCTCTTGTCCGAGTCCATCTCTTGTGAACCCAGAGTCCAGATGGGGTGTGAGATGGATACACACAAAACCAACATCAAACCGTCTCTTCTTTCAGTTCAGGAGTTCCTTCCCCCATTGGGAGAGGGGAATGAGGGAGAGGCAGTGGGATGCTGACTGATTGGTGGGTTATTTGGTCAATTGCTGAGATGATCGGTGGATTGATTGATTGGTTGGTCAACTGGTTGGTTGATTGTTCCACTGGTTGGTTGAGTGGTCGATTGGTGGCTTGATTCTTGACTATTCCGTTGATGGGTTGGCTAGTCGATTGGTTGATCGTTGACCATTCCACCGACCAATTGGTTGGTTGATTGTTCCACTGGTTGGTTGACTGGTCGATTGGTGGGTTGATTCTTGACTAGTCCGCTGATGGGTTGACTGGTTGCTTGGTTGATCGTTGACTGTTCCATCCGTCAATTGGTTGGTCGATAACTTAGTTGGCAGGTCAATTGGTGGATTGATGGTTGATGGGTCCATCGGCCGATTGATGAGTTGGGGGGGGCTGGCTGTTGATAGCTCATTTTGACAGCCAATGGGCCGATCGTTTTTTGGTGGTAGATTGATTGTTGATCAATTGACGGGTTGATTGATAAATGGATTGACAG
The DNA here is from genome assembly GCA_003942145.1 of Platysternon megacephalum. Lineage (NCBI taxonomy): Eukaryota > Metazoa > Chordata > Testudines > Platysternidae > Platysternon > Platysternon megacephalum. The sequence continues at coordinate 108,303 of QXTE01000694.1, forward strand.
GTTGATCAGTCGATCAATGTATTGATGGGTTGATTGGGCAATCCGTGGGTTGGTGGATTGATTGAGGGGCTCATTAATAGATAGATGTATTGATGAGTTGACCAGTCAACGGATGGGTGGGTGGATTAGGATTCCAGAAATCCATACAGATAAGGAGGTGAAAATTAGGATAAAACACATCGGGCTTTCCATTGCAGATAGGATCACCATCCTCAGAGAACCGGTACTGCCATGGGGAGGAGGCCGGCTAGGGGGTAAGAATAAATGAACGAAAAAAAAGAATGAAAGGAAGAAATGGCAGAAGAGGGGAAGGGAAAGAGAGCAGGAGGAAAAGAAAGAGAAGGGGGAAGCGCATGAAAGGAGGGTAAGGAAGAATGAAAGAGGAAAAGAAAGAGAACACACACAAGGGAAGAGGGGGATGGCTGAAGCAGGAGGGGCGTGGACGAAGGGACAGGGGAACAGACGGAGGGGTAGAGGGAATAGGGGGGAATGGAGGGATGAGAGGGGAGCTGAACCCCCTCTCCTATAGCCCAATCTCATCATCCAGCTCATCGTCAAATGTGTATCCATGCCCGGTGCCTTCCTCCTCCTCCTCCTCCTCTTCTTCCTCCTCCCCTGCCTGGGGAGCCGCCCCATGGCCCAGCCCCTGTCCCCCCACCGGCCTCTCCGCCCTGACGTCCTCGCTCCAGGGCTGCTCCCCGCCCTTGTCCATGACTCCCAACACCTCATCCAGAATGGACGGCCCCAGATCCAACTGGAAGGAGAACAGGGACTCGGCGTGTTGCAGTTCCTCCTCCCAGCCAGCGGGGGGCAAATCCAGGACGCCGGGGCCGCCCCCCAAATCAGCCGGGCTGCCGGAGGACCCCGAGAGGCGGCTGGGGGACTGGGCCGGCGCCAGGGCCTCGGTGGCGGGGGGCAGCCCGTTGGCCTTGGGGCCCCCGTGGTTGCTGAGAAAGGAGGTGTCCCCGAAGACGTCCCCGCCCCGGCCGACGTGCATGGTGTGCCGGAAATCCCCCAGCGGGGCGCTGATCATGTCCCGGCCGATGCGGGGCCTCTTCTTCGACTGGGAGATGGGGGACTGCTTCAGAATCGGCATCTGGGGGGCACAGAGAGAGAGACATGGGGGTCAGGGAGACAGGGCCCCGCCCCTCTAGGGGGCACCACTCCGATCCAGGACTGGCTGGCTCAGGGGGGCAGGGAATGGGCCACAGGGAAAGGGTTTGTCTCCTGCACCCCCATACCTTAGGATAAATAGGGGTCACCCACTGGGGTGCTGATCCCAGGCAAAATATCCCCCACCCTGTGACATGGGATTATTTCAGAGGGGGGCTGGGAGGCAGGACTCCTCTGCTCTCTCCCCAGCTCTGGGAGGGGTGGGGGGGTCTAGTGGTTAGAGCAGAGGGGGCTGGGAGCCAGGACTCCGGGGTTCTCTCCCTGGCTCTGGGAGGGGAGTGGGGCCTAGTGGTTAGAGCAGGGGGGGCTGGNAGGGGCTGGGAGGCAGGACTCCTCTGCTCTCTCCCCAGCTCTGGGAGGGGTGGGGGGTCTAGTGGTTAGAGCGGGGGGGGCTGGGAGCCAGGACTCCGGGGTTCTCTCCCCGGCTCTGGGAGAGNTGGGGTCTAGTGGTTAGAAGGTGGGGGGGGGGGATGGCAGGGAGGACATGGCCAGTGGGGATTGAGAGGGACGGGGATCTCCGCTGAAGAGGCAGGACTGGGCAGCTGGGACTGGGGGGGGGAGGCGGCATTTCCTGTCCTGGGGAAGTGAAGTCAGTTTCCTCTGGCAGTTCTCCCCACAGCCAGCTGGGAACCGTGGCTTTGTGCCAGATCAGACCTGGCGGGTGGGGGAGGAGGCTCACATGGGGGTGAGGAGAGCCTGGGCCGGGCAGGCGATGGGACGGCTCTGATTGGGGGGAGACAGCTGGGGGGGCAGGGGATTGGGGGGACTCAGCTGGGGGGGCAGCTGGACAGGATGGGGGTTGCTCTGATGGAAGGGGTGGCAGGACATGGCGGGCCAGGGATGAGGCAGATCAGATGGGGGGGGGGGGCTGGACAAGGCGGGGTACAGGGTGGCACAGAGGGGGGCGCTGCATGGACCAGGCAGTCCCCCTCTATCAGAACAACAGCTGGAATCTGGAGCAGCTGGGCTGGGGTTCACCACCCCCATGAATGGACAGGGACTGGGGGGGATGGGGTGTAATGGAGGGGAAGAAAAAGGGAGGAAGGAGAGAGAGAAGATGAGAGAGGAGAGAAGGAACAGGGGGAAGGAGACAGTGACTAGGGAAGAGAGGGGCTAGAAGGGCCCTTTCTGGCTGGGGAACACCCCCCCCCAACCCCACCTGGTTCCCATCAGCCACCGCCCCCCACCCCACTCCCAAGCCGCTCCCCTGGGGAAAGGAGTGGGGCGGGGAACCTGTCTGACCAGATTCCTGCTCCGCTGCCAGGGGACCCGGATCCAGCCTGAGCCTGGTGCCATAACTAACAAGGGAGCTGGGAGCCCGGACTCCTGGGTTCTCTCCCTGGCTCTGGGAGGAGAGTGGGGTCTAGTGGTTAGAGGAGAGGGAAGGGAAGGGAAGGGAAGGGAAGGGAAGGGGGGGGGAGGGGAGCCAGGACTCCTGGGTTCTCCCCCTGGCTGTGGGTGAGTCATACTGGCAGCGCTGGCCGTGGGATCCCAGCCGGCAGCACTGGCGGCTGGGAGGGGATCTAATGGGTAGGGTTGATTCAGGCTTCAGGGGAACAATGATTCTGCGGGCGGGGGCGGGGCAGGTTTGGGTCCAGCCCCAGCCCCAACAAACGCGAACAAGAGGTACGGCCAGTCCCTGGGAGCGGAGTCAGCAGGGCTGGGAGGCACAGGACAGAACCCAGGAGTCCGGGCTCCCAGCCCCACTCCTCCACTCTAACCACTAGACCCCACTCCCCTTCCAGAGCCAGGAAGAGAACCCAGGAGTCCTGGCTCCCAGCCCCCCCTGCTCTAACCACCCGACCCCCACTCCCCTCCCAGAGACGGGCAGAGAACCCAGGAGTCCTGGTTCCCAGCCACCTCTGCTCTAACCACTAGACCACACTCCCCTTCCAGAGCCAGGAAGAGAACCCAGGAGTCCGGGCTCCCAGCCCCCCCGCTCTAACCACTAGACCCCACTCCCCTCCCAGAGCCACCTTGAGCTCAGGAATTCTCTTCAATGCCCCCCATTCTGCCCTCCTCCCATACCAGGGTTCCCCATTCTTCCCCCCAGGACGGTGCCCAGCAGCCTCAGTCATGGGCCTGGCCCCCGCAGTGCTGGGCATGGAACGTTAGTAGGTGTATTACGGTAGCGCCCAGGAGCCCCAGCTCTGGAGCCCCATTGCGCTAGGTGCTGCACACTGTTAGGTGTATTACGGTAGCACCTAGGCCCCCATTGTGCAAGGTGCTGGGTGTTGTTCATTAGGTGAATTATAGTCACACCTCGGGCCCCCCCCGCCATGGCCCCACGGTGCCAGGCCCTGTATGTTTTATTGCTATTAGGGGTATTACAGTAGCCCCAAAGCACTGCCCCTCTCTCGCCCCCCCAGCCATGCCCCAGGCCCCCCAGGTACTGTACATTTCATTGCTATTAGGTGTGTTATGGTAGCCCCTGGGTGCCCCAGCCGTTCCCCAGGCACCAGGCCCTGTACATTTTATTGCTATTAGGTGCATTACAGTAGCCCCGAGGCACCAGATGCTGTACATTTTATTGCTATTAGGTGTATTATGGTAGCCCCCTGGGTGCCAGGCGCTGTACATTTAACTGCTATTAGGTGTATTATGGTAGCCACCAGGCACTATATATTTCATTACTATTAGGTGTATTACGGTAGCCCCCGCGGGCCAGGTGCAGTACATTTAACTGCTATTAGGTGTATTATGGTAGCCACCAGGCACTATATATTTCATTACTATTAGGTGTATTACAATAGCCCCCGTGGCACCCGGTGCTGTATATTTAACTGCTATTAGGTGTGTTACGGTAGCCCCCGGGGTGCCGGGTGCTGCAGAGACCCAGAACAAAGAGCCCGTCCCTGCCCCAAGGAGCCGGCAAGAGCCAGCGGGCGATGGATGGGCAGAAGGACGGGGGGGCGCCCGCGCAGGGCGAGGCCCCGTTGGCCAGCGTGACGGGCAGGGCGCTCAGCGCCGGGGCCCGGGAGGGACCTGACGGCGGCGGCTCCGGGGGTCTTTACGGGGAGCATCTCCCCAGGGTGTGGAGTGGCTGGGGAGCCAGCACCCAGTGGGCGACGGCGGCAGGGACCCCAGGCCCCCTCGGAGAGGGACGGGGAGAGGATTAGGCGGGCGGACGCCGTGGAGAAGGGGGAGCCAGTGGCGGGACGCAGAGAGGAGGCGACGGGACCAAAGTGACAGGCTGGGGGATGCTGCTGGAAAGGGGCCCTGCTCTGGCCGGGGACGCTCCGTGTGGCTCCCGGAAGCAGTGGCATGTCCCCCCTCCGATTCCTACACAGAGGGGCAGCCAGGGGGCTCCACTCCACCTGATGCCCCCGCCCCAAGTGCTGCCTCTGCAGCTCCCATTGGCCGGGAACCGTGGCCAATGGGAGCTGCAGGGGTGGTGCTTGCGGACGGGGCAGCGTGCAGCAGAGGTGCCTGACCGCGCCTCCATGTAGGGATTGGGGGGGGAGGGGAGACGTGCCGCTGCTTCCGGGAGCTGCTTGAGGTAAGCGCCACCCGGAGCCTGCACCCCTGAGCCCCTCCCGCACCCCAACCCCCTACCCCAGCCCTGATCCCCATCCTGCCCTCCAAACCCCTCGGTCCCAGCCCCAGCCCAGAGCCTGCACCCCCAGCTGGAGCCAACACCCCACCCCTCACCCCCACCCCCACCCAGAGCCCCCTCAAGCACCCTGAACTCCTCATTTCTGGCCCCACCCCGGAGCCCTCCCCCCAGCCAGAGCCCTCACCCCAACCCCAATGTTGTGAGCATTCATGGCCCACCATACAATTTCTATACCCAGATGTGGCCCTCGGGCCAAAAAGTTTGCCCACCCCTGGTCTAATGGTTAGAGCAGGGAGCCAGGACTGCTGGGTTCTCTCCCCAGCTCTGGGAGGGGAAGTGGGTCTGGTGGGTTAGAAGGGAAGGCTGGGAACCAGGACTCCTGGGTTCTCTCCCAGCTCAGGAAGAGGAGTGAGGTCCAGTGGTTAGAGCAGGAAGGGCTGGGAACCAGGACTCCTGGGTTCTATTCCTGGCTGTGTGGGGGGATCAGGGAGGCAGGACTCCTGGGTTCTCTCTGTGATCATCATGCTCTGACCTCCTGCATCACACATAGAACGGCCCTGAGCTGATGCCTGCTCGCGCTAGAGCGAAACCCTTGAGAAGTTGCCCCAGCGGGTCATTTTCCTCCCTCTTAAAAACTCGTCCCCTCGTTTCCCGGTGGGAATTGTTGAGCTTCAACTCCCAGCCGTTGGTTCTGTTTAGCTCCCGGCCGCTAGGCGCCCGGCGTCAGGACACAGGCAGAACAGCGCGGCGAGGTTTCGGCCTGAAGACCAAGAGGGCCTGAGCGGAAGGCGACACCCACATTATGGGACATGCCAGGCGGTCATTGTTGCAGCGACAGAGAGGAGGGAGGGTGGCGGACTCGGGGAGATTAGGAACTGAGCAGGAGCTGACAGCTGGACATCCACGAGGAGATGAGGCGGGGACGGATGGAGACAGCTCTGCAGTAGACCGGACACGGAAGGGGCTAATGGGATCCCGGGCTGCGTCCCCAGGGGAACCTCGAGCGGGAGCAGAGAGGGGATTTCACCTCTGGATCTGGCCCTGGGGCGACGGTGTTGGGATCCCGTGTCCCGTTGCGGGGCCCTCAATTCAAGGAGGACGTTGATCAATTGGAGACGGGGCGGAGAAGAGTCACGAAGACGACTGAAGGGTTAGAAAACCTGCCTGGCCGGGAGAGACACCAGGAGCTGAGCAGAGAGAAGGTCCGGGGGGGACTTGATCCCGGGCTATCGGTACCGACGTGGGGGACGAATATTGACTAACGGGCTCCTCAGTGGAGCAGAGGAAGGTCGGACCCGACCCCACGCCTGGAAGTTGAAGGGAGACAAACCCAGCCTGGGAACACGGCAGACGTTTTGCCTGCTGAAGGGAATTAACTATCGGGATAATTGACCAAGGGCTTGGCTACACATGCAAGGCCTCTAGCCTCTCAAAGACCTGATCTGGATCAGGCAGGACTGATTTCGGGGCAGCGCCATGGGCTGGGTTATCCCGGCACCCAGGCAAGCGGCTCACAACGGCCGGGGGATCTAGGAGAGTGGAGCAAAGGCAGCAGGGCAGTGGACGAGCTGGCCCAGAGATGAGGGAGATGAGAGGCGACCGAAGACGGAGTCTGGGGGAACCTGCCCCCAAAAAGTGGAGGGGGCCAGTGGGAGGATCCTCCAAAGGAAACACTGAAGGAGCAATTAGAGAGGAAGGAAGAGAACCAGGAGAGGCCAACTAGAATAGAACCCAGGAGTCCTGGCTCCCACCCTGCCCCTGCCACTCTGACCACTAGACCCCACTCCCCTCCCACAGCCAGGGATGGAACACCCGACGCCTGACCCCCAGTCCCCCCTGCTCCAACCTCAAGACCCCACTCCCCTCCCACAGCCAGGGATGGAACACCCGACGCCTGACCCCCAGTCCCCCCTGCTCCAACCTCAAGACCCCACTCCCCTCCCACAGCCAGGGATGGAACCCAGGAGTCCTGGCACCCTGTCCCCGCTACTCCAATCACTAGACCCCACTCCCCTCCCACAGCCAGGGATGGAACCCAGGAGTCCTGGCTACCAGTCCCCCCTGCTCCAACCACTAGACACCACTCCCCTCCCACAGCCAGGGATGGGACCCAGGAGTCCTGGCTCCCAGCCCCCAGCCTCTGCTCCAACCACTAGACCCCACTCCCCTCCCACAGCCAGGGATGGAACCCAGGAGTCCTGGCTACCAGTCCCCCTTGCTCCAACCACTAGACCCCATTCCCCTCCCACAGCCAGGGATGGAACCCAGGAGTCCTGGCTCCCACCCCACCCCCCCAGCTTCATCACCCACCATCTTCTCCCTTAGCAATGAGATTATAGCTTCTCCCATGGGATTTTCATGTTTCCACCAGAGAAAGTCTATGGGATGGAGTGTGGTCTATTGACACGGAGGTAGGAGCTGGGAATCAGGACTCCTGGGTTCTATCCCAGTCTCCCAGTGACTCTGACTGGGACCAAGAGGTGCTAAGGTCCCTCCTCCTTGTTTTGGGCTGGTACCAGTGGCCCCTTCTCTCTGTCTCAGTGGGGATGCTATCGAGGGCTGTTTGCTTAAAGCTCCCACTCCCATCCTGGCTCTAAGCTCCAAACAATGGTCAGGTCTCCTGGGCCGCCTCTAATCTTATCCAACCCCCTGCAGATTGGAGGGAGGAGCCCTCCCTGGGGTTGTGCAAGACATATAGGATTATAGCCCGTCCACTGGACCCCACTCCCCTCCCAGCGCCCGGGAGAGAACCCAGGTGTCCTGGCTCCCAGTCCCCCCTGCTCTAACCCATTGGACCCCCTCCCCGAGCCAGGCACAGAACCCAGGCATCCTGGCTCCCAGTCCCCCACCCCCGCTCTAACCCGCTAGACCCCACTCCCCTCCCAGAGCCGAGAAGAGAACCCAGGAGTCCTGGCTCCCAGCCCCCCATTTCCAATCCACTGTACCCCCTGTCCCCAAGCCAGGGATAGAACCCAGGTGTCCTGGCTCCCCACCCCTCCTGCTCTAACCCAGTAGACCCCACTCCCCTCCCAGAACCAGGGAAAGAACCCAGGAGTCCTGGCTCCCAGTCTTCCCTCACATGCTCTAACCACCAGCTTCCACTCCTCTCCCTGAAACAGAACCCAGGAGTCCTGCCTCCCATTCACCCCAACCCCACACAGCGGCTCTTCCGTCACCTCGACCCTCCGGCTCGACAATCTCAAAGCAATCTCTCCCCCACACGCCGTCATGAGGCCAGATCCCCTCCGAGGACGTCGAAAAGAACCCGGAAAAAAATTCCTTTACTCACCCTGTATGAATCCCAAGTCTGGAGATCAATGAGTCACGTACAGAGCAAGCCAGAGTCTCCGTCTTCCTGTTTTGTAATCCAGAAACGGAGCTCGCTTTCCCGAGGACAATTTCACCGCCACCCAAGCTCGCGTGGGGCCGGGATTCGCTCTCTATCCGGTCATTTCTCCGCACCCCGATGCAAACGCGCCGAAAACCTCGGGGGTGGCCTTTGCTCCTCGGCGTCCTTCGCCCCTTTTCCTCCTCCACGCGAGGTTTCTCTCCTCCCTCTGGGGCGGAGGCGACTGGATCTTTATTTACCTGGCTCCAAAAACGAAAGGCATAAATAAGCGGGAGGCAAACCTGCCCACGCCGCTCGTCCAAATGTGCACACACCGCCCGCCTTCGCTTCAGACCCCAGGCCGCGCGGGCTTTGCCAGGAAAGTCGAGATCCAGAAGTCAAAGCAAATATTATCCCATGGGAGGGGGGGAAAAAAACCTGCACAGGCCAAGTTATAAAGTTCACTGCATTCCTGAACTTCCGGGAGGTGTGAGTACCGATCGGCTCGGCCCGGGCTCTGTTTGCAAACAGGCCCGGGGAGCAGCCGGGGGCTGGGTGCAGAACAACTTGACGTTGGGGGTCTATTTAAAAACGAAGCGGCGCCGAGCGGGGTGCGGAGGGGAAGGCAAGTGGTGGGATCTATTTGATAATACGGGGATGGCAGAGGGAGCGGTTCGTAGCGGGGCGGGATGGATGGATCGGGGAGGGAGGGAGGGAGCGGTGTGTAGGGGGATAGACAGCTACCCTGAGAGAGGAGTGGCAGGGGGATGGAGAGATAGAGGGGTGTGGATGGGGATGGAGGGGGGGATGGATGGATGGATGGGGGGTATGGGTGGGGATGGAGGAAATAGATTTAGATAATTTAAAAGTAATTATTCACTATTGAAGAGGACTTTAAGTTTTGGGACTGATTTAAAAATGGAGATAGATAGATAGATAGATAGATAGATAGATAGATAGATAGATAGATAGATAGATAGATGGGGTGGATGGGGATAGATAGATAGATAGATGGGTAGATAGATAGATAGATAGATAGATAGATAGATAGATGGGTGGATGGGGAGAGATAGAGAGATAATGTTTGACCGCGCTCCGCAGGGACCAGGAAATGTGGAGACTGACAGAAGTGCCCAGGACGGGAATGGGGAAGGCCCAGGACAGCTGGCGCAGGCCCCGGCAGAGGGCTGGACAGAGCACAGTCAGCTGCGGCGCTGGCGCGTGCCAAGTTCCTCGGGGGTTAATGATGCAAGCGGATGGCGAAGAAACACCGTCAGCAGCTGCCCGATCCGAGGGATAAATAAAGGAGTCGGGATCAAATGAAGTCAGAGACCCCGTTACAGAGTCAATCACCAGTCAAGGGACAGAATTAAGGTTGCTCAGATAAAGCCAAGCAAATCGCTGCCTAGCTTAATTTTAAGCACGTCAGTGGTATCCCCCACCCCCGCTCTAACCCACTAGACCCCACTATTCCCCTCTTAGTCAGGATAGAACCCAGGAGTCCTGGCTCCCAGCCCCCCCCGGACAGGACTTGAGACCATGTTTAAATGCTCGGTGAATCTAACCCTTAAGCACACGCAGACTTTTAATCCTGGGGGCGAGTTTTCGTTTGCAGAATCAGGGGTAAAAACTAAACTCAGTTTGGAAGAGACGATCTTGGGGAAAGGGAGGCTGGTGACTTTGTGATCTCTCCTGGGGTCTGGGCAGCGCCTGGTATGATGGACGGGGGCCTGTGACACACCCAGCACAAGGCAGGCCCCCGTTCTGGGTCGGGGTCTGGGCAGCGGCGCCTGGTGTGATGGGAGTCTTGGTTTGGGTCTCTAAGCGGTACCGGAACACAAGTAACTACTAATCAATCATGCTAAAAAGAGCTCAAACCCAGCCAAAAACTAGTAAAATCACAAATCACTCACACAGCCAAACGACAAACAAGTCTGAGAGCAAGTAAGTTATAGCGCAGCCTAGCAAAGAAGTCAGAAGTTTCATGGCAAAGACATTATATTGCACGCTAGCACGTAAACAGGATATTAGATAGCAAAGCAGTGATTTAGCAAATAGATCATGGAGCAAATAAATACTGTGTACAGATGTGGTCTCCTCATCTCCAAAAAAGCTATACTGGCATTAGAAAAAGTTCAGAAAAGGGCAACTAAAACGATTAGGGGTTTGGAACGGGCCCCATATGAGGAGAGATTACAGAGGTTAGGGCTTGGGAAAGAGGAGACTAAGGGGGGATATGATAGAGGTCTATACAATCAAGAGTGATGTGGAGAAAGTGAATAAGGAAAAGTTATTTACTTGTTCCCATAATACAAGAACTAGGGGTCACCAAATGAAATTAATGGGCAGCAGGTTTAAAACAAATAAAAGGAAGTTCTTCTTCACACAGCGCACAGTCAACCTGTGGAACTCCTTGCCTGAGGAGGTTGTGAAGGCTGGACTATAACAGGGTTTAAAAGAGAACTGGATAAAGTCATGGAGGTTAAGTCCATTAATGGCTAGTAGCCAGGCTGGGTAAGGAATGGTGTCCCCAGCCTCTGTTTGTCAGAGGGTGGAGATGGATGGCAGGAGAGAGATCACTTGATCATTGCCTGTTAGGTTCACTCCCTCTGGGGCACCTGGCATTGGCCACTGTCGGCAGACAGGATACTGGGCTGGATGGACCTTTGGTCTGACCCGGTACGGCCGTTCTTATGTTCTTAATAACAAATAAGTTATGCAGCAAAGCAGCAAACAAATAAATAACTCATTTGCTAGTTTGCTATAGAATGTATTTGTTATTTCATTGCTCGTTTGCTATAGAACATGTTCATTATTTCCTAGCTTGCAATATATTTGTTAAATGATGGTTTTGCTATCGAATTGACTAGCCAATTTGCGATGTATGGGCTGGCTTGCGGTCTGATTTATCGGCTCTAAGACACATGTGCTAGATTCCAGTATAGCAAATGCATTATACAGCAAGTTAGCAAATAAACTCCACGGCAAAAGAGCCCGTGTATTCCGCAGCAACTAAAATCTACAGCAAATTAATAGCGAGACCAGAAATCAAATGACCTGGCGAAGGAGGAAATCAAATGACAAAGCAGCCCGTCAATGACAGCGTCAGGTCAGAAATCCAGCAGCTAATAACAGCATGACGGAGCTAATGTTATCAAATAATAAAACAACTCCCACCCACACCTATGTCATAACAGCGGGCGCCTGCCTGGCCTCCTGGGGCGGGATGGGCAGGTTTCTAACATGGTTAGAACATGCCCGGGACCGTGTGACCCAGGGCAAGCTTGGGACCCAACAGCCTAGAGCATGGCAGGGCCGGGGCGGCTGAGTCTGGGATGGGGACCAAGCACAGACTCCTGCATCCCTTCCCCTGCCCCACACATATGGGCACCCTCACCCCACACACGCGGGCCCCCCAGCGCCCCCCCCGCCACATCTTTCTTCAGCCTCTTCTCGCCTCCCCAATTGTCCCTCTTTCTTTCTGCCCAAGTTTTCTTCTCCCGTCTTCATCTGTGAAGCTTCAGTGAGCTGCAGGAATATTTCCCCCTCCCCCCAGCTGCCCCCTACCCCCCACTCCTGCGCCTCACCTAAGATGCCCCCAGCTGCCCCCTACCCTCAGACCCCCAGCTGCTCCCCCATTCCTGCCCCCACACTCAGATCCCTCTCTGCTGCCCCACCTACCTCCACCCCCAGATCTTCCCAGCTGCCCCCCACCCCGATCCTCCCCCAGTTGCCTCCCTCCTGCCCCTTACTTCACAGATCCCTCCAGCTCTCCCCACCCCAGATCTCCCACTCAGCCCCCCCGCTCTCCCCACCCTCAGCCCCCCAGATCCCCAGTCAGCCCCCCAGCTCCCCCAATCCTGAGCCCACACCCCAGCTGCCCTTACCATCAGCCCCCCGGCAGCTCCCCCACCCAGCAGCCCCTCCACCCCCTACCTAGCTCCCCACCTCTAGCAGGAACGTGCATCCTCAGTGGGGCACTGGCCCGGCAGGGCGGCCCCCTCCGCTCCGCTCAGCTGGGGTCCCGCCGCGCAAGGGGCGAGAAAGTCAGCGCCTGGCTCAGAAAAAAAAACTCTGCCTCGTGAAGGGTTAAAGGGGCGTGGCCTCTCCCAGCCCCGCCCCCTTCTCCAACTCTCTCTTCTTAAAGAGACAGAGGCTCGAGGATTTTTTTCAAGTGAGAAACTCGACGGGGGGGGGGGGGGGCCGCGCGGCAAAATTACCTCCCCCCCCCGCTCGAGTCCCCGGGGAAAGGTTGTGTGAAGGAGGGAATGGGGAAGGGGAAGGATGGGGAGGGGGGAGGAAATGGTGGGAATCCCACACCAGGGGGGGCCCCGCCCCGCGCTGGAATTTCCTGAAGGGGGGGCGGGGGCGTCCCAGCCAGTAACAACTTCCAGACCCGTGTGAGCCGCGGGGGGGGGGGATAGATAGATAGATAGATAGAGTGGATGGGGATAGATAGATAGATAGATAGATAGATAGATAGATAGATAGATAGATGGGGTGATGGGGTGGATGGGGATAGATAGATAGATAGATAGATAGATAGATAGATAGATAGATAGATGGGGTGATGGGGTGGATGGGGATAGATAGATAGATAGATAGAGGGGGTGGATGGGGATAGATAGATAGATAGATAGATAGAGGGGGTGATGGGGTGGATGGGGATAGATAGATAGATAGAGGGGGTGGATGGGGATAGATAGATAGATAGATAGATGGGGTGATGGGGATGGAGAGCGAGATAGGGTCTATCTATCTATTGATCTCTCTATCCCCACAGACTCCCTCTATCCGTTCACCCCCCCCCCCATTCCCCTACACCCCCCATCCGATGAGTGGATCTGGGCAGACCGAGGACTGTACGACCCAAGCTCTGGGTGGACAGTGGGGTCTAGTGGTTAGAGCCGGGAGCCAGGACTCCTGGGTTCTCGCCTGGGCGGGGTCTAGTGGTTAGAGCGGGGGGAGGGGCGGGCTCATTTCTTCTTTTCCCATCGCCGCGGCTCTGGATCCTGCGGCAGGAAATGCAGCGGGGCTGGGAGAGGGGGGACGCGCCGGCTCCGCCCGGCTCCCTGCCGCCAGCCTCCGACGGGGCGCGGGGCTGGTAATTAACCCCTGAGAGCCAGGGCCGGCCGGGGTGTGTGTGTGTCTGGTCCCAAGCTCTGTGTCGGGTACATGAACCCCCAGCCAAGCGCCCTGCTCTGGGGCAGGGCCCGCAGCGCAGATAACGGCCTTACTACTGCTGCCAGCGCAAGCAGCCTGCGCTGCTGCTCCAGCCGGGGGCTCATGTCCCACTGCCTCCAGCTGGGGAATCACCGCGATACACAGCAGCTCCCCCCTTAATGCTCAGGTGCCCCCCCCCCCAGTCACACCTTGGGGGGAGGGGCCCAGACGGGGGGGGCGTTGTTATTGTTTAGCTAATTAAGATAAAGTGGGTGAGATACACACACCCCTCCTCACTACATCAGGCTTCCACGGTGAGTGGTCAGGGTGGGGGCTGGGAGCCAGGACGCCTGGGTTCTCTCCCCGGCTCTGGGAGGGGAGTGGGGTCTAGTGGTTAGAGTAGGAGGGGAGGGGGGGGCTGGGAGCCTGCGATCTGGCCCCCTGGGGACTCGGCCACATCCTGCCGATAAGCGAACAGCTGGAGTTCATTTCCGGCCCCGGGCTGCCCCCTCCCCCTCCCCGCCCAGGGTACGTGGCCGTGGCGATGAATTGGGGGGGAAAAGGGGGGGCAGCGTAGACCAGGTTGCGCAAGAGACACCAAAGCACAGAAGCCACCAAGCTCCAGGCGCTGCCCAGGATCGGGCCCTGCCCCCCCCCAGCCCCATTTCTGGGGCGGGGGATTGAGACCAGGAAGTGGGGGGTGCGGGGCGGCTGGAGGATTGACAGCCCCTCATCTTCTGTCCCATGCGGACCCCCCCTGCCCAGGGACAGGGGAAGCCGGCATTCCCCGTGGGTGAGGGGTCCCCGTAAACCCAGCCCCTGCGCCCCACCCCAGAGCCAGCCGCATCCCACACGGGCACTCAGCCCTCGGCCCCACCCCAGAGCCAGCCACAACCCAGCACCAGGCGACAGGTCCCCATATATACCCGGCCCCCGCGCCCCACCCCAGAACCAGCCGCATCCCAGCGCTGGGTGAGGGGTCCCCGTAAACCCGGCCCCCGCGCCCCACCCCAGAGCCAGCCACATCCCAGCGCCAGGCGACAGGTCCCCATATATACCCAGCCCCCGCGCCCCACCCCAGAACCAGCCACATCCCAGCGCTGGGTGAGGTGTCCCCGTAAACCCAGCCCCTGCGCCCCACCCCAGAGCCAGCCGCGTCCCACATGGGCACTCAGCCCTCAGCCCCACCCCAGAGCCACCCACATCCCAGCGCCAGGCGACAGGTCCCCATATATACCCAGCCCCCGCGCCCCACCCCAGAACCAGCCGCATCCCAGCGCTGGACAAGGGGTCCCCATATACCCAGCCCCAGCGCCCCACCCCAGCGGGGCTGCGTCCCAGCACCGGGCCAGGGGTCCCCATATAACCAGCTGTCCTGGGGGGGGGGGGCAGAGCTCCGTCCTGGCCGGCCCCTCGCTCCCTGCAGCCGGGCCAGGCCAGCAGCTGTTTAGCCTGGTTCTTTGGCAGCAGCCACAGTTATTTGTTTCCCCCCTTCAAAAAAGAAACAGATCAGCAGCTTTTTGCTTCTGGCAAGTGGTTCCCTAGAGCCAGAGCCCGCACCCCTCCCCCGCTCCAACCGCTGGACCCCCACTCCCCTCCCCGGGCCGGGGAGAGAACCCAGGAGTCCTGGCGCCCGGCCCCTCCTCCGCCCACACGCAGGCCGCCAGCATCCCAAGTTGGCCCAATCGCCCAGGCCTGACGCCAGCTCAGTGGGGCAGGCTGGAGATTGTACCAGACTCAGGGCATCAGCTCCAGGGGCCCGAGGCTCCGGTGTGGGGGGCAGGGCCAGGGGGGCAGGAGAAGGGGCCCTGGGATTTCCCCTGCCCAGCTCAGCCACCTCCTGCCTCTGAATCATCAGCACAGGCCCAACCCCGGCTGGAGAGATTCACTCCTGTATGTCACACACACACACCCCCGAGTCCTGACGGTGCCCCTCACTCCCGACCCACAGCCCCCGCCAGCCCAGCCCTGCCGGTGCCCCTCACTCCCGACCCACAGCCCCTGCCAGCCCAGCCCTGCCGGTGCCCCTCACTCCCGACCCGCAGCCCCCTGCTAGCCCAGCCCTGGGCTCCCCCCAGCCCTGCCGGTGCCCCTCACTCCCGACCCGCAGCCCCCTGCTAACCCAGCCCTGGGCTCCCCTCAGCCCTGACGGTGCCCCTCACTCCCGACCCACAGCCCCCGCCAGCCCAGCCCTGCCGGTGCCCCNCGCACCCCTCCCCCGCTCCAACCGCTGGACCCCCACTCCCCTCCCCGGGCCGGGGAGAGAACCCAGGAGTCCTGGCGCCCGGCCCCTCCTCCGCCCACACGCAGGCCGCCAGCATCCCAAGTTGGCCCAATCGCCCAGGCCTGACGCCAGCTCAGTGGGGCAGGCTGGAGATTGTACCAGACTCAGGGCATCAGCTCCAGGGGCCCGAGGCTCCGGTGTGGGGGGCAGGGCCAGGGGGGCAGGAGAAGGGGCCCTGGGATTTCCCCTGCCCAGCTCAGCCACCTCCTGCCTCTGAATCATCAGCACAGGCCCAACCCCGGCTGGAGAGATTCACTCCTGTATGTCACACACACACACCCCCGAGTCCTGACGGTGCCCCTCACTCCCGACCCACAGCCCCCGCCAGCCCAGCCCTGCCGGTGCCCCTCACTCCCGACCCACAGCCCCTGCCAGCCCAGCCCTGCCGGTGCCCCTCACTCCCGACCCGCAGCCCCCTGCTAGCCCAGCCCTGGGCTCCCCCCAGCCCTGCCGGTGCCCCTCACTCCCGACCCGCAGCCCCCTGCTAACCCAGCCCTGGGCTCCCCTCAGCCCTGCCGGTGCCCCTCACTTCCGACCCGCAGCCCCCTGCTAACCCAGCCCTGGGCTCCCCCAGCCCTGCCGGTGTGACAGTGGGGGGAGATTGAATGAGAGAAGAAGGAGAAGAAAGAAGGAATCCCAGGGATGGAGGAGATAGAAAAATAATGGAGGGAAAGAAGAAAAGAAAGAAACAGAGAGAGACCGTGATTTCCCAGAATGCCCTGCTGCTGCTCTGCGGTTCAACCCCCCTCCCTCCCAGGCCAGGGCAACCCATCAGGAATGAGAGGAATCTGCTCTTTAAACATCCGGCCTGAGCAGCGTAGGGCTGGTCCTGGCTCGGGGAGGGGGGGGGGGGTCTAGTGGTTAGAGCAGGGTCCCGGCTCCCAGCCCCCCCCTGCTCTAACCACTAGACCCCACTCCCCTCCCAGAGCCAGGGACAGAACCCAGGAGTCCTATTGATGTGACCCTAACGGGGGGCAGAGAATCAGAAAACGTGAGTCGGCGACACCAGCTGTCCAGTTTGAGGAACTCTCGAAGATTGGCTGGGAGAGGCAGGGAAGGGGTCACGGGGCCTTTCCCCTCTAGGGGGCGCCGGCTCCCATCCGGCCCCAGGGCAGGGACTGGCTGGCTCAGGGGGGCAGGGAAGGGGTCACGGGGCCTTTCCCTTCTAGGGGGCGCCGGCTCCCATCCGGCCCCAGGGCAGGGACTGGCTGGCTCGGGGGGTGGGGAATGGGGCTGTTCCCCTCTGGGCACAGTGTCGGCCTCGCTTTCAGTCTGAGGCGCCCCATAATTCAGACCACACGCGAGCCTCACATTTGCAGCATGTTTTATTCACGCAAGATAAACGCTCCCCAGATTCATCACCCCGTATAAATATTGCACTTGTGAAAAGGCCCCGAAGGGTCAACATTTCCCACTATTTATTGCTTTTCCCCCTCGTTTTTTTGGGGGGTGGGGAGAGTTGATCGTCGTCCCCCTCCCCCCGCCACAAGGAGCCGAGCGGCTGCGAAGGGCACGTAGAGGTGTGGAATTGGGCCATCCAACCGCATCACGGCGCCCCCGCGGGCTAAAACTGAACCTGTACATCTCCCCTCTGTCAGCCTCCCTCTCAAAAACGGCTGAATCGATTCACCCCGAATATCCCCCACCCCACCCCCAACCCAGCCTGCTGCAGAGCTGGGAACTTTCAGCCCCGCCCGTTTTGGTTTGGCTGAGTTATAAGTGCCCCCCGCCCCCCTCCCCAAAAAAGGGGTCTGGGAATGGAAACCATTAAGCAACCTTAGGGCTGGTGGCGCTGCAGCGCTGACTAGCACAGAGCGTCCCCCTCTGGTGGCCACAGGGGGTACTACATGCAATGAGGTCCTCTGATTCCCTGCTGCCCCCCCTAGCCTCAGGTCTGCACCAATCAGAACAGGAGGTGGGTGGATTGGGTCCACTGGTGGGGGCTGAACAATGGGGAGGGGGTCATACCATTTCTAGGGGGAGGACATGGAGGGGGCACTGTGGAGACTGAGGTTGTACCATTTAGGGGGCAATGGGTGGTTTCTAAGGCTGGGGAGTCATAGGTGGAAATGGGGGGAGGATTGTGGAGAATAGGGTACATACCAATTGAGAGGAAACAGGGGCAGTGGTGGTTGTACCATTTATGGGGAAATTGAGGGGAGAAAATGGGGGGACATACCACTTGAGAGGAAAAGGGGATGTTGGAGATTATACGGGGGGGACAACTGTGCAGACTGGGGGGGCTGTACCAGTTGAGTCGAAATGCAGGGGGGTTGGAGTATAGGAGTTGTACCACTTAGGGGGGAACAGAGGGGGGATTGTGGACAAGGGAGGTCATACCATTTGGAGGGGAAAGGGGGGCGAAATTTGAAAGTTTGCCCCCTTTCTTAAATAAATAGTGGAAGTAAAAAAAAAACAACAACAAAAAGATGCCCAGAGGTAGGAAATTGGAATGAGCAGCACATATGCGCTGGGGGCTGTTCCTTTAAGAGGCGTGGTAGCCCGAACGGAGCAGGTGGTAGCCAGATGCCCGTGAAGAAATCTATACCCGTGCAGAGGTCCTTAGCGTGTCTAGTTTGGGGAGACGCCCTCACAGAGAGTTGGGGAGGGGGGAGTCTGTGAGCCGGGTGGGGATCCGGTGGTCAAGCCCCCCCAAGCAGCACCCTCGCCAGTGGGGGGAGCTCTGCCAGCTGGGGGGGGGCACCGTGTCCTTGGCTTCTTCACGAGCGGGATGCTTCTGTCTTGCCCTCCAATTTCCTCTTCCGTTTCTCCATCACGGCTTCCAGTTCGGAGGTTTTCCTAAAGTCCTGGGAGGGCAAAGAGGGCGTTAGTCACGGCCCTAGGTACCTGCAGCCCCTTCCCGAGCCGGGAGAGAACCCAGGAGTCCTGGCACCCAGCCCCCTCCCCTGCTCTAACCACTAGACCCCACTCCACACACCCCCCAGAGCCAGGAGAGAACCCAGGAGTCCTGGTGCCCAGCCCCCCCCCCCCCCCCCCCCCCCCCCCCCCCCCCCCCCCCCCCCCCCCCCCNGGGGCAGATCGTGGTACCTCCAGCATGGCCTTGTGTACGGTGACCTGGCTGTAGACTCTGGTTCCTTCCTCGGGACTGACGGCCTGGAACTCGGCTTTGCACAGCGAGAAGAGCTGGGACCCATTCAGCACCCCCAGGGTGCTCACCGTCCTGGGGGGGGCAGAGAGGGGCAGTCAGGCCAGGTGCCCCACAGAGCCCCTCCCACTGATACCCCCCATCCCGGCACTGCAAGCTCCCCCCCAGCAGTGCCCCAGGCAATGACCGTCCCAGTGCTGCGAGCTCCCCCCCAGCAGTGCCCCAGGCAGTGACCCTCCCAGTGTCGCGAGCTTCCCTCCAGCAGTGCCCCCAGGCAGTGACCCTCCCAGTGCTGCGAGCTTCCCCCCAGCAGTGCCCCAGGCAGTGACCCTCCCAGTGCTGCGAGCTTCCCCCCAGCAGTGCCCCCAGGCAGTGCCCCTCCCAGTGCTGCGAGCTTCCCCCCAGCAGTGCCCCCAGCAGGAGCGCCGCCAGCTTTTTCGCCGCCCTAGGTGGCAGAAGGTCCCGCCCCCGAAATACCGACGATGACCAGGGCGCCGGCGCCCCCCAAATGTTAGCGCCCTAGGCAACCGCCTAGGTCACCTAATGGGTTGCGCCAGCCCTGACCCCAGCCATGAAGCTGGTGGACGCTGAGGCAAGAGAGACTTTAAACAGCACCACACATCTGCCCCTCAGCTGCCACGTGATTGGTTAATCCCCCCATCCTCTTTTCTGATTGGTCCAATTAATTATTAGCATCTTTTTGCTGCTTCCCCGGCTGTCCAATGAAATGCGATCATGAAGGATTCCACGGGAAGGCACCACCCAATCACAGCTCGACTGGGATCCAGCCGACCAATCGCAGGTGCTGGTTCTGAGCCGCCACCAATCAGGGAGCAGCAAGAGGAGAAGTGGGTGCCTCCAGCAGGGAAGAACCAGCCAATCAGAGCGGAGAGGAAAGTTGATTCAAGCAATCACGGGGGGGGGGGGGTGTTTGTGAGTTCCGCGCCCTTCCCCCAGCAGTGGAGGCTCCAGACCAGCCAATCAGAGCAGAGAGAAAGGACGCATCTGACAGTCACAATGTCGCAGCCCTCCCCCACAACCAATCAGAAGCCAGGAGCTGCCAAGCTGGCCAATCAGAGTGGCGATAGGGCTGGTAAGCAGAGGATGGCGGGATGCCCCCACCAATCAGAAGCCAGGCGGTGCCAAGCCAGCCAATGGGGAAGCAGAGGCGTATCAAGCTAGCCAATCAGAGCGCCCCCATGTGCCCGCACCCGTCCCGGTGCCCGACGCCCACTCACAGGGGCTCGAAGCCCTTGGCCTCCAGCCAGGCCTGGACCTGGGCGGGGTTGGAGTCGTGGTCCAGCGGCACCGACGTGTCCGGCGTCCGGTGCACCGGGAAGGGCTTGGCGGGGGTGCCCCGGCCGGCCGCCAGGCGCTGCATCAGCTCCTCGTTCAGCCGCTCTGCAGGACGAGAGCCGCCAATTACCCAGCATGCACCGGGAGAGGGGCGGGGCCTGGGGACCCCTCTGGGATACAGCCCCCCCCCCCCGGTGACCCCACACAGAGGGGACAGGGCCTGGCATAGGGCACACACCTCCTCCCCCCTCCTATAGAGGGGGGGTCACCATGGGGAAGCTATAAGGGGCGGGGCGTGCGGTCTCTATGGGGACACTCTCCCCCCCACGCACACACAAGGGGCAGGGCCTGAGGTCTCCATGGGGTACTGCCCCTCTCCCCTCACATATAGGGGGCTCCTTACCTCTCTCATTGGGGTCTAGGCCAAGCCCCTCGGAGCCGTTCCACTGGGTCCCATTCGGGGCTGGGACCTTTTTCTTCAGAGCTGGCAGGCCTGGGGGGCCCTAGTCAGGATCGGAGGCAGGCGGAAGAGATATTAGTCCCCCATAGCGCCATGCCCCATTCCCCGCCCCGCTGAGCCAGCCAGTCCCCGCCCTGGGGCCGGGTGGGAGCCAGTGCCCCCCAGAGGGGACAGGCCCCATGCCCCATTCCCTGCCCCCCTGAGCCAGCCAGTCCCTGCCCTGGGGCCGGGTGGGAGCCGGCGCCCCCTGGAGGTCCAATTCTCCACTCCCGTATTGCTGGGCTCACCGGGGCTCTGGTCGGGCGGGGGCTGGAGCCGGCGCTGCCGGTGCCGTTGGGCAGGCTGCCCGGGCTGTGGTTGTGGGTGGCCGGCAGCAGGCTGAGGATGTTGAAGGGGACGTAGCCTTGCTGGCCGGAGCGGTTCTGAACCTTCCACCACTTCTTGGTGTCGTCCAGCACCTGGAGGGAGAGACGCTGAGCCACGGGCACTGTCCCGGCCGGGGCGGGGAGGTGTGTCCCGGTGCTGCGAGCTTCCCCGCAGCAGTGCCCCCAGCCGGGGATCCCTGATGCTGCAAACTTCCGCCGAGCAGTGCCCCAGCGCTGTGAGCTTCTCTCCCAGCAGTGCCCCCAGCCAGGAACCCCTGATGTTGCGCCCTTCCCCCAGCAGTGCCTCGGTGCTGTGAGTTTCTCTCCCAGCAGTGCTCCCAGCCGGGGACCCCTGATGTTGCGCACTTCTCCCCCCAGCAGTGCCCCGGTGCTGTGAGCTTCTCTCCCAGCAGTGCCCCCAGCCAGGAACCCCTGATGTTGCGCCCTTCCCCCAGCAGTGCCTCGGTGCTGTGAGCTTCTCCCCAGCAGTGCCCCCAGCCAGGGACCCCTGACATTGCGCACTTCTCCCCCCAGCAGTGCCCCGGTGCTGTGAGCTTCTCTCCCAGCAGTGCCTCCAGCCAGGAACCCCTGATGTTGCGCCCTTCTCCCAGCAGTGCCTCGGTGCTGTGAGCTTCTCTCCCAGCAGTGCCCCCAGCCGGGGACCCCTGATGTTGCGCACTTCTCCCCCCAGCAGTGCCCCGGTGCTGTGAGCTTCTCTCCCAGCAGTGCCCCCAGCCAGGAACCCCTGATGTTGCGCCCTTCCCCCAGCAGTGCCTCGGTGCTGCGAGCTTCCCCACAGCAGTGGCCCCAGCCAGGGAAACCCACAGACAGACTCACCTCCAGAACCTCCCCCTGCAGGACCGACAGCTCATTGCTGTTCCTGGCTACAAAGTCGTACTTGCAGCTCACAAGCCTGCCCTCTTCTGTCTGTCTGTGGCTGGGGGGAGAGGGGAGGAAAACTGGGTCAGGGGGAGGAGGGGTCTAGTGGTGAGAGTGGGGGGGAGGAGGGGCTGGGAGCCAGGACTCCTGGGTTCTCTCGCTGGCTCTGGGAGGGGAGTGGGATCTAGTGGTGAGAGCAGGGAGGGGGCTGGGAGCCAGGACTCCTGGGTTCTCTCCCCAGCTCTGGGAGGGGAGTGGGCTCTAGTGGTGAGAGCGGGGAGGGGGCTGGGAGCCAGGACCCCTGGGTTCTCTCCCCGGCGCGGGGAGGGGGGTGGGATCTAGTGGTGGGAGCAGGGAGGGGGCGGGGAGCCAGGGCTCCTGGGTTCTCTCGCGGGCGCGGGGGGGGGGGTGGGGGGGGGGGAGGGGGGGGGGGGGGGGGGATGGGACAGGGGCACTCCAGCAGCCAAGCCCATGCAGGGGTCAGGGGGAAGGAGGGAGAAAGGTCTATGCCCCCCCCAAGTCCTCCCCCCCACTCCCTACCTTGGCTGGGCTGCTGGGGGGGCGGGGCGCTGGCGGGACGGGCTCTCTCTCCTCCGATGTCTTCCTCTTTCGTTCCCTCCTTCCTCTCTATCCCCATCAAGTGCCCCCCACTATGACATCTGGGGCAGCTCTCCCCCCCGATGCCCCCCCGGTGTGCCCCCTTCCCAGTCACCAGCACCTCACTGAGGCCTAGGGTCCTATGTGCCCCCTCACTCCCCTGCCCCCCAATATCTAACCCCCTCCCTGCCCCCCCAACCAACCCCTAACCCCCACCTCTCTCACCCCCTCCACTGCCCCCTCCCCTCACCCCTCTCCATCTAACCCCTCCAGCCTGAATCCCCTCCCTCCCCCTAACCACCCTACACCCCCAAGCCAGCCCCCCAACCCCCTCTGCCCCCCAGCCTCCCTCCCACCCCCTAACTTGCCCCCGCCCCCC
>QXTE01000695.1:11283-27377 GCA_003942145.1 Platysternon megacephalum
CAGACAGACAAAGAAATGCCATTGAACTGAGCATTCGGCCTCGCTGCACTCAGCCAACAATGACGTGAATCTCCTCCTTGTTAACTCAGTAAGAACCCCAGGCTCAGTTTGAGCAGATGGCCAGAAAACAGCATCAGTCCCCATAGGAGATCATTCTGGGGGAGATCACCATCAGCACACGATTCCCGCCCCACCTCTTTGTGAGGGCCTCTTAGGAGGACAGCTGGTGAACAGCCCCACCCTCGTCAGGAAGACAAGCAGCAGAGAGAAATGGGACAAGGAAAGAGAAAAGCAAAGACAAGAGGAAGGGAGGTAAAGGCAAGCGAAAAAGGACAAATTCCAAAGGCCCCAGTGAATCATAGATTCCAAGGCCAGAAAGATCCACTCTGATCATCTCGTCCGACCTTCTGTATTACATGGGCCATGGAACGTCTCTCAAAATAATTCCTGTTTGAATTAGAGCAGATTTATTAGAAAAACATCCCATCTTGATTTTAAAAAGTCCAGTTATAGAGGATCCATCACAACCCTGGGTAAATTGTTCCAAACCCCGTCAGTTAAAAATGTTCCCGTTGTTTCCAGTCTGAATTTGTCTAGCTTCAACTTGCAGCCATTGGATCTTCTTATCCCTGTGTCTGCTAAAGTGAAGAGCCCATTAGCAAATATTTGTTCCCTTATGCTCATCCCTTAACCTTCTCTTTGTTCAGCTAAATAGATTCAGCTCCTTGAGTCTATCGTTATCAGGCAGGTTTTCCAATCCTTTAATCATTCTTGTGGCTCTTCTCTGAACCCTCTCCAATTTGTTGGCATCTGTGTCAAATTGTGGACACCAGAACTGGACACAATATTCCAGTAATGGTCACACCGGTGCCAAATACACCTCTCCACTTCTAGCTGAGATTCTGCTGTGTATGCAGCCAAAGATCACATTTGCCTTTTCGGCCAAAGTGTCCCTCTGGGAGCTCCTGGTCAGCTGATTAGCAGAGACCCAAGTCTTTTTCAGGGTCACTGCTTCCCAGGATGGAGCCCCCCCCAGCTTGTACATATAGCCTAGATGTTTTGTTCCTAGAGGTATAACTTTACATTTGGACATACTACAATGTATGTTGCTTGTGCTCAGTTTCCCAAACAATCCAGGTGGCTCTGTATCAGTGATGTGTCCTGTTTGTTATTTACCGCTCCCCCAATCTGTCTGTCATCTGCAGGTTTTATCAGAGATGATTTTATATTTGCTTGCAAGTCACTGATCAAAATGTTAAATCGTGTAGGGCCAAGATCCGATCCCTGCAGGACCCTACTAGGAAGACACCTGTCCGATAATGATTCCTCATTTACAATTACATTTTGAGACCCGTTAGTTACCCAGGTATTAAGGGGCGGATTCCTAGGTGGGACATTTTCCTGCCAACTTACCTTGTGTTTTCCGAACCTAGCGCTCGGCCGGCAATGTTTGGATCAGACTGAAATATTCCAACCCTCACTGAGAATCTCACCTTCTCCACAGGGGGTGTCTGCGCTCTACAGAATCAGGCTGGAAAGGAGAAAACTCCCACAGAAGCTCCTCCTTAGCACTCAGGTGCGTGAACCCAAATCCCGCAGGAGAGACGGCGAGAAGCAGGCTTGCTGCAGCAAGGCTCCAGGGGTCTCTGAGGTTCCCCCTGCCCCGCCCCCCTGTACTGCATGTCTGATGTCAAGGGAGCTCTGTGAGGTCACAGCCGCCTCACCACCTTTGCCCAATAGGCTGAGTTCCTGCCCCAGGCCCTTGTGAAGTCACTGCCACGCCCACCTCTCCCTTGCAGGGCTGGTGTCTGCCCCTGGCCAGCCTGTTTGGGTGTCTCAGCTGCTCCCCCAAATCACCCCACTTGCTCACTAGTGATTCTAGGGAACAAGCAGGCGAAACAGTAAAACAGCAGGATCTGTTCCTCCTCCCGCACACTTCATAGATTCAGGGATTTTTAGGCCTGAAGTGGCCATCATTTGATCTCCTAATCTGACCTGGATTTCGCAGGCCAGGAAGTTTCACACACTTACCCCCATATTAAGCCCAATAGCTTGTGTTTCACCAAAACACGCCTTCCAGACAGACACCCAGTTGTGATGTGAGGACATCAGGAAACAGAGAATCCACCACTTCCCTGGGTAATTTGTTCCAGTGGTTAATCACCCTCACTGTTAAAAATTGGTGCCTTGCTTCTCGTTTGAGTGTCTCTGGCTTCAGCTGACAGCCGCTGGTTCTTGTTCTGCCTTTCGCGGCTAGATTAAAGAGCACTTTGGGACTCGTTATTTTCTCTCCGGGAAGGTACTTCTCCACCAGAATCAAATCACCTCTCGATCTTCTTCCACAGCGAAATGAGATTGAGCCCCTTAAATATCTCACTTTAAGCCACATTCTTGAGCTCTCACATGATTTTTATGGCTCTTTTATGCCCCCCTCCAATTTTTCACCATCGTTTTGAAAACATGGACACCAGAACTGTACAGACTGTTCCAGTTGCAGTCTCACCAGTGCTCGGCGGGGACCCAGAGATGCAGCAGCTACTGGTGGCTGCTGTGTACTCATCTGGGGGGAGATACTGACTAGATGGACCTATTGGAGATCGGGGATGGGGGACACTGGGCTGGTGGGGACCATTAAGTACATAGATGGGTACAGAAGGGTGCTCTGGATTTAGGTCCTTGGCCAGTTTCGGGCGTAGCTCCCAGGAATCTCTGGGATCTCGGAGAGATTACTCTCTGTGCGGCGAGGACGGGGCGCAGTGACTGTGTCGGGGTCAGTCTCATGGCCTGTCTCCTTCTCACTGCAGAGACCCACTACCCCAAACCCTCCATCTCCCTGCGCCCCAGCGGGGGGGTTGCCCTGGGGGGATCCGTGACCATCCGGTGTCGGGGTCGGCACCAGACCGCGAGGTTCCTTCTGTACAATGTTGGAAACCCGAACGCGCTGCAGGACATCGAGCCTGCTGGGGACCTGGCTGAGTTTCCCATTTGCAATGTGAGCCAGAGAGACACAGGGAGCTACAGCTGCCGATATAGCACCAAGTGGGACCCGCCCATCTGGTCAGAGCCCAGCGACCCCCCTGAGCCCTGGGCCCAGCAGAGGGGACGCCTGGCTGGGGAGTGGGGACGGAGTCACTGGGGGGTTCCCAGCTGGGATAAGGAGCAGCTGCTGGAGATTTGGGGCTGCGGGAGGGGGGATTCCTTGAAAACAGCCACGAAACAGCTCCGTGGCGGAGAACCCCATGTCTCTTATGTTACTAGCCCAGCTCTCTCGGTCTTGGATTCGGGGGAAAAGCATCCGGGACTCGGAGACTCTCTCCCTGCAGGCCCCTGTATCGGCCTCGTCACTGGGGCCGGGCTGTGGGGCCGGCCCGCAGTGACCGTGCCGGGGTCTGTGTCTCACGGCCTGTCTCCACCTGCCTGCAGAGCCCAGCTACCCCAAACCCTCCATCTCCCTGCGCCCCAGCAGGCGGGTCGCCCTGGGGGGAGCCGTGACCGTCCGGTGTGAGTGTCGGTGTCGGGGAGCGAGGTTCCTTCTGAGTAAAGCTGGAGACCCGGACGCACGGCACTCGATGGACCCTGCGGGGGACGTGGTTGAGTTTCCCAGGCACAACATGAGCCAGAGAGACGCAGGGAGCTACAGCTGCCAATATAGCACCAAATCCGACCTGCCCGTCTAGTCAGAGTCAAGCGACCCCATTGTTAGGAAAATGCTGAATAAACTTAATAGAACTAAAAGACATGCATAGAACCATGTCACCTATTCCCTATCAGCTTGTCTGGCTCATTTGGCTTGTAATCATAATGCTGCTATTTTCCCATGTATCTGCAAGATAGTCAATGCGAGGGAGCAACAGTTGTATCTTGTTTGTCCCTTCAAGATGATACATGTATCTGCAACACATGTTTCATGTGTACTCCCTTATTATATGTGTATCCCATATCTATGGGCCAACCTAATGACGCAAAGTTCTTTGTTTGTTACTGACTATAAAAAGAACCAGTCCGGCCCTGCAGGGTGTGTCTCTCCTCTGGCATGAGCCGATGAGAACACCCGATCGGCCGACCGAGTAATAAAGGCTGCTGGTACCCATCTTCTTGTCTCTCCGTGCCTCCTTGGTGTAATTAGGTAAGCTCCAGGGGGAAACGAGCCCTGTTTGGCTAACACCATGCAGCTGGTGGTAGCAGGTGAAGGGCCCGGCTCAGCATCTCCGTTCCCAGCCCCAAACCCAGCCTGACCTTCTGGGGGTCTCACCCTGGTGGGATGCTCAGAGCCAAGCTCTGCCCTGGGCCCAGCAGAGGGGACACCTGGCCGGGGAGTGGGGATGGAGTCACTGGGGGTTCCCCAGCCAGGGGAGAGTAGCAGCCACTGGAGATTTGGGGCTGAGGGATGGGGGATCCCTGCCCCCAGGGGGAGCTGCAGAGCAGGGATCCTTTCCCAGGGGGATGCTGCCTCAGCTCTGGGGATGCACAGAGGAGTCGGGGCCCAGGAGCTGCCCAGCCAGCACCATCCCCAGTACTGAATTCACTTCCCACTAGCCTGGACAACTGTATGTTCCTGGGGGAATTCTGCACCAAAATTTAAAAAATTTAGCACTAAAAATTCTGCATATAATATTTGAAAACTCTGCAAATTTTATTTGTCAAAATAACACAATATGATCATGCCAGTTTCAATTATTATGGTTATTTATTGCAAAATATCTGTCAGCGAGTGTGTCTGTAACAATACAGACCAAAAAAAAGATTCTGGTAATTAAAAAAAAAAATAGTTTCCTCACTAGGCATAATAACACAGAAGTTTGATTAATTTATTTCAATCACACGACAGAACTGTATTTCCTGCACCTGTTAGAAGCAGCGCAAAGGCTTGGGGGAGTCAGGGGTAACGGGGGAGCTGAGGGAGAGGGGAGGAGCCTGGGAGTGAACCTGGAAGGTGTTGGGTGTGGGCGGGAGAAGGGTTTTTTTGGTTTGTTTTTTGGGGGGGCGGGGGATTGTTAGGGAGCTGGGAGGCCTCCCCCATGCAGACCCTGGCTGACCCCAAGCCTCCCCCATTCAGTCAGGCACATCAGCCCCTGTCCCTGCAACCCCCGTCCCCATGGGTCTCTGAAACATCCTCCCCCATCCCCATGTGTTCCTGCAGCCTCCTCCCCCATCCCCAGACTCAACGCTGTCACCCCACTAGCTCCTGAGCCCCAGTCTGTGACCCCCCCAGCAGCCCTGGGTGCCCCACTCTGCCCTAACCGGGCTCTGGCAGGTGCTGTGATGAACTTCTGCTCCTGGGGGAATTCTGCAGCACGGGGCAGGCAGAGAATCCCCCCCCCCCGCCCCCGCAAATACATTCTGCCCCAGAAGTGCTGCAGTTCCGCCTTTTTCCCACCAGGGGCCGCTGTGGCAACAGAACTGCGGGCTGTGTTCATGCTGCCGGCTGCTGTGGCGCCATAGCGGCCTCTGGTGGCCACAATGTGGAACTGCAGCACGTCCTGGCCAGAATGTATTTTACGCGGGTAAAAAACAAAATTATGCGGGACAGATGCGCAGTGTCCGCAGATGCGCAGAATTCCTCCAGGAGTAACAGCGTGTGTGTGTGTGTCCCTGCCACCCCCTGCTGGAGGGGTTGGGCCCTGCTCTGCGTATCAATCGCATGGGTCCTGTGCCCTAGTGCAGAGGTTTTCAAAGTTCAGGTCGTGACCCAGTGATGGGTCATGGAATGCCAGGCACTGGGTCACCTTGCTCAGCACCCAGGGACCATGGCAGCCGGCCAGTAAAAACTACTAGAAAAACTACTAATAAAACTACTAGTCCCTACCCAGCAGCAGGTCCAGCTCGTAGGCAGGAGGGCCACGGGGCTCCGCACACTGACCCCGCCCCGAGCACCGGCTCCACACTCCCATTCGCTGGGAACCGGCCAATGGGAGCTCTGGGGGTGGTGCCTGCAGGCATAGGATCCTCTGCATAGGATCCAGACATACTGGCTGCTTCTGGGGTGCAGCACAGTCTGCGGTGCCAGGACAGGTAGGAAGCCTGCCTCTGCACCCCCTCTGCTCTGCCTCTGCACCCCCTCTGCCTCTGCACCCCCTCTGCCCTGCACCCCCTCTGCTCTGCCTCTGCACCGCCTCTGCCCTGCACCCCCTCTGCTCTGCCTCTGCACCGCCTCTGCCCTGCCTCTGCACCCCCTCTGCTCTGCCTCTGCACCGCCTCTGCCCTGCACCCCCTCTGCTCTGCCTCTGCACCCCCTCTGCTCTGCCTCTGCACCGCCTCTGCACCCCCTCTGCCTCTGCACCCTCTCTGCCTCTGCACCCCCTCTGCTCTGCCTCTGCACCCCCTCTGCTCTGCCTCTGCACCCCCTCTGCGCCGCTGACTGGGACCCGCTATAGGTAAACCCGCAACCCAACCCCACACCTCAATCCCCCACCCCAGCCAATTCAATTAAGGTGGAAGTTAGCACTGACCCCCCCACTTGGTAAGGCAACTCCCATCTTTTCATGTGTTGTGTATTTATACCGGCTTCCTGTATTTTCTACTCCATGCATCTGATGAAGTGGGTTTTAGCCCACGACAGCTTATGCCCAAATAAATTTGTTAGTCTCTAAGGTGCCACAAGGGCTCCTTGTTGTTTTTGCTGATACAGACTAACACAGCTACCCGGGGAGGGATAGCTCAGTGGTTTGAGCATTGGCCTGCTAAACCCAGGCTTGTGAGTTCAATCCTTGAGGGGGCCACTTAGAGGGATCTGGGGCAAAATCAGTACTTGGTCCTGCTAGTGAAGACAGGGGGCTGGACTCAATGACCTTTCAGGGTCCCTTCCAGTTCTATGAGATAGGCATATCTCCATATAATAATAAAAAAATAATAATACCCCTCAGTTTCCCCTGTGTGGTGCATATTTAACGAGGGGGTTTGCTGGTGCAGAGGGCCAGATGTGACAACGCCTGGTCATGCTGGACCTGAGCAAGTGATGACCTGGAGGCCCAGCCCGTGTTGGGAGCCGGCTGGTTCTGGCCAGTGGGAGGACAAAGGGCTGAGAAGAGACGGCCCCTGTGATGGGTTTGCCTGGGACTGAAGACACAGGGTGGAGGAGGGGCTGTGGGGATGTGATATCGGACGATCAGGTGGAAGCAGCTCGCTCTGGGCTGGGGACAAAGAGCAGCCAGAGCCCACCTGGATTGGGACAGACCCAGCTGGACACTGTTGGTCTCTCTGGGGCCTGGGAGTCGGAGACAAGGGGTCAGAGGGTACATGAGAGGGGGGTAGGGGGCAGAAGTTTGATAGGAAATGGGGCTGGAGGGGAGACAGGATGGGTGAGGTGCTCCCCTCTCACAGAGTCGAGGATGGGGTGTGGGGGGCATTTGATTTCTGTCTGATCTGAGGCACTTCTGGCCACCTGGAGGGGGGAGCAAGGGGCAGGCGATGTCCCTCAACCCCAACCCCCATGGCCATGGGGCAGATTCACCCTGTAACACTCCTGAGCGGGGAAACCAGGCACCCCCCAACCATTGGGGGCAGCTTCCATTGTCCCCCCTGCCCTCGCTCAGCTCCTGTCCCCTCAGCCCCCTGGCTCAGAGGCAGACTAGGGTTTTGTGGGGCCCTGGGCCAGAGCAAGTGGGAGCCGCTCCCCACCCCTTTCTCCTGCAGTCCTCACCCCCCCCCCCCCCCCCAGCGCTCCTGCCAGGGAAATGGGGTGGGGACTCCGTTGGCCCAGTGGCTAATCTGCCATTGCATTGACCCCGATGTTCCCCCCACGTTCTCCCACCCTCCGTATTCCCCTGCCCCTCACTCTGCCTCTCCCATTTCCCCGAGAGCAGCCTGGAGCCAAGCCCACTGGGGACACTGGGAGGTGGCGGCCATATTAACTGAGGGCGGGGGATGGGCATTTGAGGGGAAACAGGGCGGGGGGTGAGAGGGAGAATGGGGGGAGTGAGGCGGGACAGGCCAAGGTGGGGGGAAGTTGTGAGGGGGCAGGCTGGGGGAGATTTGAAGGGGAACAGACCAGGGGAGGATGGGAGACAGGGGGGTCAGGCCTGGGAGAGTGACTCTGCTACACAGTGAATGTGCTGCTCCTCCCCCTCCTGCTCCGTGGGGCTGAGAGCAGCTATGGGGGGAGGTTCCCGAGTGGTTGGGGGTGGCAGGTGAGCTGGGGGCTTCAGGATTGAAGAAGGCCCATTGGGACCATCCGGCCGGGCGGCTGAAGCATATTTAACGCTGCCCCCGAGTCGTGGTGCCCCCGGCGTTACGGGGCAACCATCACACCCGGGTCCTGGCTCCCAGCCCCCTGCTCTAACCACTAGACACCACTCCCCTCCTGGAGCCAGGAATGGAGCCCCCTGACCCCCAGCTTTCTGCTGCCCGCTAGCCAATGGCGTATGAATAAAGCCTGTGTCACGTCCCTCTCTAGGGGCCTGGCCACATAACCACTGACAGTGTCTCCTCCAGCTCGGGGGCAGGGTCTCTGCGGGGGCATTAGAAGGTCCCTGGGTATCTCCCGGCTGGTGACCCGTTGGGGGCCCGGGATGGAATTTCTCTTTCTCTGATTTTCTTTTGAACCTGGTTTATTTATTTAATTCACACGCTGAGAAAAGCCCCTTAGAACCAGGTGTTACAGTGTAAACCCATCATCACCGCTCAGCTATGGCACAAGGGGCAGCAAACACAATCATCCCCCATCGCGCTCGCTCCTCCCATGGTGCCATGGATCCTGTCGCACATGGGCAGATTTCCAGGAAAAATTGGTGGGTGCTCTGCACCCACCGTCAGCTCCCCGCCCCACCCCCCCAGCCCCAGCTCACCTCCGCTTCCGCTCCGCCTCTGCCTCCTCCCCCGAGCGCACCCGCTTCTCCCCCCCGGCTCCTAGTGCTTGCGCCCCAAAACAGCTGTTTCACGGCGGCAAGCACTGTGAGGGAGGGGGGAGCAAGGGGAACGCGGCGCGCTAGGGGGAAGAGGCGGGGCCAGGGCGGGGATTTGGGGAGAGATCCAATAGGGGCAGGGAGGGGGCAGAGTTGAGGCTGGAACATTGGGGAAGGGGTTGGAATGGGGGTGGGGGCGGGGCAGGGGTGGGGCCGGGGGGCCGCGAGCTCCCACCGGCACCGGGAAAAGTTGACGCCTATGCCTGAGAGAGAAGGCTGCAGATTCAAACCCGCCAGCACCAGGAAATGTCACAGTTACAGTTTCCCGAACCATTACAACATTACGACACCAGCCTTTAATTCCATGATCACGTATTAATTTTACCTACATGGGTCACCAGCCGCTTGAACCCAGAATGAAAAGGGGATGGAATTTTCATGGAAATCGTGATCAGTGAAAGATTGAAGACCAGACTCCAGGGTTGCCTGGTTCCCAGCCCAGTGCACCTTCCATGTGCTCCCTGCTCTACCTCTCGTACAAGGTGGCGTTCCTGGGAGCGATAACCTCAGCCAAGAGGGGGTCTGAGCTCAGGGCCCTGACGTCAGAGCCCCCGACACCTTGTTCTGTGAGGACAAGGCGCAGCTCAGGCCTCGCCCGGCTTTCCTCCTGAAGGTCGTGTCGCCGTTTCCCATGAACCAGGAGGACATTTTCCTCCCGGGGTTCTGCGCTAAGCCGCACTCCAGCAGCAGGGAGCAGAGGCTCCGCTCTCTGGATGTCCGCAGGGCGCTGGCCTTTTACATCGAGAGAACGAAGCCGTTCAGAAAATCAGTCCAGTTATTCGTGTCAGGGTGGACAGGATGAAAGGTCGCCGGTGTCATCGCAATGCATCTCGTCACGGATCGCGTCCTGTATTCGCAAGTGCTACAACCTGGCAGGGGTTCCCGCACCCCCGATCACTGCGCACTCCACCAGGGCGCAGGCTTCATGAAGTGTTCCTGGCGCAGGTCCCCGCTCAGGAAATCTGCAGGGCAGCGACGTGACCCTCCATCCACACCTTCGCCGCACACGACGCGATTCCCCAGCAGGCCAGAGACAACGCGGCCTTCGGACGAGCAGTGCTGCAATCGGTGGACGATGCCGACCCCACCACCTGAACTTGGGCTGGTGTGTCACCTGATTGGAATGGACGTGAACAAGCTCTCAAAGAAGAAAAAACGGTTACTCACCTTCTTGTAACTGTTGTTCTTTGAAATGTGCTCTTCACGTCCATTCCAATACCCACCCTCCCGCCCCGCTGTCAGAGCAGCCGGCGAGAAGCAGCTGAGGGGGTGGCGGGTCATCAGGGCTCTATATTGAGCGCCATGAAGGCGCGACTCCAAGGGGGGCTGAGGCCGACCCAAGGGATGCTGCTAGGGGAAAATCTTCCTTCAGTATTGAGAGCCGGGGCAGTGAAATGTCGTTCCCCGTATTGCAGGAGTGAGGGGCAGCCGGGCTGTGCTTTGCCTGTCCTGACTGAGGGGGGCCCCTCATCTGAACTGGGCTCGCTAAGCAGGGGGCTGAGATGCCAGATCCCAGTGGTGAGTGACAGAGGGTGGGGGCAGGTGTCCCCGCCGAGGGGTGTGGGCTCTGCCTGAGAGCTACAGGCACCATGTGACCTGCCCCCCTCCCCTGTTTGCAGACAGAGCTGATCCGGCTCCATCGAGCGACCTGCGTTTTGTTCAGTGACCACTGGAGCTGGAATGGGTGAGAATCAGGTGTAAGCGCTCGGACCTGCAGCAGGACAGCGGCTCCTGGGGACAAGCCACACCCCGGGATAGGTTTTGCAGCAAGACAAGATAGCACATTAGCCAGTGGTTAGCAGGTTACATAATGTCTCTGCCCATGGTCTCCCATGGGGATGCCATATTTTATCCTGACGTGACAATTTTTCATAAACTCAAGGTTGGATCTGTGGGAAGACTGTTTTTCCTACAGGAGAAACACAATAGGAACAGCAAAGAATCCTGTGGCACCTTATAGACTAACAGACATTTTGCAGCATGAGCTTTCGTGGGTGAATACCCACTTCTTCGGTATTCACCCACGAAAGCTCATGCTGCAAAACGTCTGTTAGTCTATAAGGTGCCACAGGATTCTTTGCTGNTGCCCAGGCTGAGAGCCCCTGGGTTTCTGCTTATTTTGACCGCACTAGATTTGGCGGCAGATTAGAGACAATGTGTGAGGTACTCAGGAAGAAGTGGGTTGGCGGCAGGGAGGGAGCTACAGCTGCAGCTACCAGCTCCTGCGTCTCCTCACAGGCCAGCAGCTCTGTGGAGCTGGTGGTAGCAGGTGAGGGGCCCGGCTCAGCGTCTCCACTCCCAGCCCCACATCCAGCCGGACCCTGGGGGGCGTTCGGCATCGATGGGACGGTCAGAGCCAGGCTCTGCCTGGAGCCCAGCAGAGGGGATGCCCAGCTGGGGAGCGGGGACAGAGTGGTTGGGGGGAGCAGCAGCTGCTGGAGATTGGAGTCTGAGGGAGGGGGGATCCCTGCCCCCAGGGGGAGCTGCAGAGCAGGGGCCCGTTCCCAAGGGGATGCTCCCCATCTTGGGGGACGACCAGAGGAGTCAGGGCACAAGCGCTGCCCAGCCGGCCCCTCCCGCAAGCTCTGAATCCAGGGCACCTCCCCGCTCCCCTGGAAACCCAGCACTCAACGGGGAGCTGTGCTGGGGAGGGGCCGGTGGCTGGGTCGCCATGTCGGCTCCTCCCTGCTTGGGGTCTGCGTCTCATGTTGTCACGGACTCCCAGGTCGTTCCCACTCTTGGCCCAGTAGAGTCCAAGGGGGGAACCCCCTTCAGTGAGACAGCCCTTCTCGGGTCCACTCTCTCTCGGGGGTTAAGCCCCTCCGCCTCCTGGAGGCGCACCTCTCTGAGCCTTAGCACGTCTGTCTCTCGCCGTGGGCCCCCTCAGGGAGTCCCCTCGCTCTATACCTCCAGGGGCCTCCGCTCCCAGAGGGAATAATGCAACCCTGTTCTCTAGCCCGGAACGACTCGCAGCCAGCGTAAAACAGGAGGGTTTATTGAGCGTTGAACACAGCACAGGAAGCTCTCAGGGCCTCAGGCCTGGCCTCCCTCAGCACAGCACATCCCAGTCTGCCCTGCATCCAGGTGGGCTCTGCCTGCTCCCTCTCTCCAGCCCAGAGCCCCCCTGCTTCCCAGCTGGGCATCTGATATCACGGGCCCCAACCCCCCCCCCCCCGTCCATTGTCTTCTCTCCAGGTAAACAGGGTCACCTGGGCCTCCTCTCCTCTCATCCGTTCTTTGTTCCTCACTGGCTGGAACCGGCCGGTCAGGTCACCGGGGTCCTCTCTTCTCAGCCCATTGTCCTCCCACTGGCCAGAACCGGCTGGGACTCCTGAGCTGGGCCTCCCAGTCACCAGGTCACCAGTCGCTGGGGTCTCCATTCTCCAGGCCATTGGCTGGGGTCCCAAGTTCCCTCTCCGGTCCTCTGTACCAACAAACTCCCTCTCCCCTCACCTCGTTAAACCAGTAACACCCAGGGAAACTGAGTCCCGCCCCCTCTGCATGCAAACCATTGGAAAACCCAAGAAAATCCCCCACTTTGTCATACACGGCCTGTCTCCTTCTGCTCCCAGAGCCCACTCTGTCCAAGCCCTCCGTCTCCGTCCGCCCCAGCCAGGGGTCAGGGGAGGGGACCCCCTCGGCCAGTTAAACCAGATCGTTCTGCCCAAGGAGCCGCCCCCAGGGGGAGCCACGAAGGGCTGGGGATGGGTGGGGAGAATGGCTGGAGTTACTAGGTGTATGTGGGGCCCAGACGCCATGGGGAGAGGCTCCCTGCGGTGGGATGGATCGAGGGGTTCGCATGGGGACACACAGGGTGGGGGGGAGGGGATAGGGAGCTGTCGTGGCTTCCTGTTCTGGGGGGGGGCAGGAGGGGAGAGGAGCCCTGGTGGGTCTGACTGCACCAACCTCCCTCCCCCTTTGTCATCCCCAGATTACACCCAGGGCAACATGGTCCGCCTGGCCCTGAGCACCAGGGTCCTGGCTGAGGCTGCCCATGGATGGAGGAGGGGCAGACGCTAGGTGAGGTGACACCCCCGCCCCCGCGATTCCCTCCACTACAGCCTGGCTTCCTCAGTGTGGGGGAAGGGCAGTGGGGGTCACTGTCATCCCGAGCGACATGATGCTGCGTTTTAAGGACGGAGCCGAAAGCACGAGTGGAGCCGAACGCATCTGAGACAGCCCTGCTGACTGGTCCCCAGGGTGTCTGGACGGGCCTGGCTTGGCGTGGGGCTGGGCCAGGGCCTCTGTCTGGGGTGGCAAAAATGTCTAATGGCAGCAGGATGGGGAGCCCGCGCCATAGGGCGCCCTAGGGGAGAGCTCCGGGCCCTACAAGGAGGCTGGAGCCGTCGGGATACGGGGCACCCTAGGGGAGAGCTCCAGGCCCCCCAAGGCATCTGGGGCTGTCGGGACACGGGACGTCCTAGGAGCCATGGCTTGTGGGCAGCACCCCCCGAGCCTGTGGCCTCCGGGACACGCTACGACACAGCCACGCTGGAGAAGATGTGGGATCGACCCCCCCCCCATCCTCAGCCGCCTGGGGGTCGTTCGCACTGTGGTGGCTGTTGAGCCTGCAAAGCGGCCCCGGCTGCGAGCTCACATGTAAAACCCACGGGCAAGTTCCCCAGCTGTGCCAAGGCCCGAGAACCAGGGGAAATTGGGGATGACGCTGAACATTGTAACCCGGTGAGAGAACCAGCCACAGACGCTGGGTTGGTCTGACCCGAAAAGCCCCCTGGATTCAGCACCACGACTGTCGACATCGCGCTGGGGGGAAACAGAAGCTGGAACCAGGAGTTAATAGCCCCAAATTGGCTGAGGGACTTTGGGCCTAATTGGGGAGCAAAATAATGAGGGGGCGGGACTAGACTGCCCACTTCCCCCTCGTTGGGTTCCTCAGAAAGAGACTTCGTTAAAACCCCACGATGGGCTCAACTCTCTCTCTCCTCCCCTGTCCCACCTTGCGTCCTGGCTCATCTTCATTTTCCCCTAGCGCAGCCCCAGCCCCCAGCGCTGCAGCCCGTCGACTCCTCTAAAGGACTTTCTTCCTGAGAGGCCGGAGCCGGCCGGCCTGACTCTTGTTTAAGGACCTTTGTTTTCCCCTCTGGGAGCTGGAAGTCGTCCCATTGCCGCGACCTGCAGCCCCCAGCCCGCCCGCGGGGATAGCTGATTAGCAGCACTGCGTAGGCCCTGGAGATCCTGTCCCCTTCCCTGGTTGGGTTATTTTCCACCCCGCTGTGTCCTTCATCCTCTCCTAGCTCACTCTCCTGGCTTCCCATCGGATGCTGCAGTCGGGGTGTGGCACCCACCCCACCTGCCCTGCCTAAGGAGAACGGACCCAACGCGGGGCCGGCCCTGCCCGGATTGTAACCGCCCAGTGTCCGAGCAGCAGGGGTCGGGGTCACTTTGCAGCCAACACAACCGCTGGTCACTAACCGACGTTCAGCCCCCGACACCATCCCCAGAAGCCGAATTTCACTACTTTTCCATCCTGTCTCTCCCCCACCTGCTGTCTGATTGTTTGCTAGGAACAGGGTCAGCGACCTCAGTACAGAGACTGGACTCCATTTCAGCCTGGGACCACCCTTCCCCAGTTCAAAGTCTTTGTCCTCCAGATGTTCCTCCAGGTGTTGAGTTGTGGGGACGAGAAGCCCAGGGATTATGTCACTTAGAGCTTTGCTGCCACCCGGGGATCAGGCAGTCCCCATTGGTCAAGCAATCTCCATTGTACACAGTCTCTGGGATAGTGGATTCTTTCCTTGAGGGGTGTTGATGAGACATTAACAGTGTCTGGATGGTCCTCTGTTGCAATTGAAAGTGTGGCTGTGGGCATCTTTCAACCTCACAACATATGTCAGTAACACACACAGCAATGCTTCATAACTTCCCATACAAGTGTAAGCAGAGTCAGGATGAGCTCTACCCTGACATCTGGTGGTGAATTGTGGTGAGTTGTGGAAAAGAACTTTGGGGGCTGATCTTGTCTGCATAGGCACACCCACTCCGCCTAGCATGAGCCTACAGCAGCCCAAAATGGTCACTTTGGCTGCTGTGGGATCCCCAGTTTCTCTGTTATTGGGGCAGGAAGAATAAAGTGTTGTTATCATGGTTATGTGAATCAAGGCCAGTGGAACTGTTTTATGGCAGAGGGACTCACCATCAACTAAGTAGCACTTGCTAGACAAGGGACATGGGTTCCAAAACCCAGTGAATTGAGAGAGGGTGTGGGTAAGCATTTGTGGTGGGTGTGCCCAAGAGCCTGCAATGCCAGTGGATTGCCCCTTTCTCCAATGTTGAATGTCAGATCTAACTTTGATTCCATTAGAAGTCTAGTTACAAATTGCTGAGCTGAATTCACTTTGGGCCACTGGTGCACTGGCATTGGGGCTCCCCTACTACATGCTGAAGTCCCTAAAGACCTGAAGTTACTAAAGAGCTGAGATCAGTGAGTGATGTGTTAACTAGTGGGGGAGTCTGAAGCTATATTGTTAAGCGGCTGGTGGAAGTTTGTGGGACAGCTGTTGGAATGGCTGGCAGAGTAGAGCAGTTGGTGGGACAGTTGGAGTTCCGAGTAGAGCAGTTGGTGGGACAGTTGGAGTGGCCCACGGAACGGCGAGTGGAGCGGAATGAAGCAGAGTGGAGCAGTTTGTGGGATGGTTGGCACGGACCACGGGACAGGGCGCGGAGCAGTTCGTGGGACGGCTGGTGCAGCTCACGGGACAGCTGGTGGAGTGGAGCGGCTCGTGGTGAAGGCGGCAGCAGAACCCGACGGAGAGGAGGGGCAGTCGGCCTCGGACCATGTAAGGTGCCCCTTACTACCCCCCACCCCCCACCACCACCATTTCCACCCAGGCTGGGGGCGGGGGGTAAAACTCTGCAGATAAACTTTTGAACTCTGGGGCTGCACTGACCAAGGACAGAGACTTTTGGGTTGTTGGACTCAAGAGACTTTTGGGACTTTGGGGTGATCTTTTGGGTTGTTGGACTTAAGACCCTGAGGGGAAAAGGACACTGCCAACCTTACTTGGGGGCAGGGCCGGCTCCAGGCACCAGCTGACCAAGCAGGTGCTTGGGGCGGCCACTCGGGAGAGGGGCGGCACGTCCAGCTATTCGGCGGCAATTCGGCGGAGGGTCCCTCACTCCCGCTCGGAGCGAAGGACCTCCCGCCGAATTGCCGCCGCAGATCGCGATCGCGAT
>QXTE01000695.1:28109-50302 GCA_003942145.1 Platysternon megacephalum
TTTTTTTTTTCTGCCTGGGGCAGCAAAAACCCTGGAGCCGGCGCTGCTTGGGGGTGGGTCTTTTGCTCATGGTTTGTGTTATGAATCCTGTTTGTGGTGTTTCCCCAACATAATGCCATGTTGTTTCCCTCCTTTATTAAAAGGATTTTGCTACACTCAGACTCTGTGCTTGCGAGAGGGGAAGTATTGCCTCTTAGAGGCACCCGGGGGGTGGTATGTAATTGTCCCAGGTCACTGGGTGGGGGCTCGAGCCGGTTTTGCCTTGTGTTATTGAAACGGAACCCCTAGATACTGAACCCGGCCCTTGTTGCTGCCAACTCAGATGGGCAGAAGGGTTACACAAGGATAGCACATACAGTGCAACAGGACATTAATGTTCAACAGATCAAGACTTTTACAATGATGCCTCACAAGGCAACTTTGTACCCAACCTGTCATAATTCTATTATGTGGTGAATACGGGGGCTCCACGGTGCTAGTTTGAGGTACAGATTGTCACCCTGTGGTATCACCATGGCGCGGCCAGGGCCTGGGAAAGAGACGTGGAACGTGTGAGGAACAGACTGTGAACTTCCATTCTCTTGCAGAGATGGCTGTTTGTGGTGTCCCCGAGCCCACAGGGCAAGTGACTTGTTTCTTTTAACCTTCCCCATCATTTCCTAATATTTGTTATGAGTTGCTGTTTAATAAATTGTACGTGCTCTGAACTCTATGTAATGATCAGTGGGTCAGGGAATCCTCCAGTGCAAAGAGAGTGCCCCAGAGTGGGGACACCCTCGCCCCTGTCCTAAGTGACCATGACAAGCCCCCAGGGATCCGGGGCCCAGCCTTGCCGGGGTTACGAGGACTCTGCCGCACGGGAGGGAGGAAGGGGAGCCCAACAAGGTCAGACAGGCCTCTGGGTAAAGGGAGTGGGAGCCAGGACTCAGATCCTTTCACCAGCCAATCCCACCGGGGCGTGTATAAGCCAGGAAAGTTCCCCACAATAGCGGGACCATTCCCCTGCTTACACTAGGAGCAGGGTCAGCGGCCGCCCTGCCCGTCGTCCGGAGAGTGAAATGATCCGGTTCCTGCCCCCAAAGCCCGGCTGTTCTGGACACAAGCGGCTCTGCTCCGGTGACTCCCGAGGGAGCGAGACTTGGAGCCGGTCTGACTCCGGCTGTTGGCCGCGGTCGCTCAGCCCCCGTTTCAATAGACAGGCCGGGTTTGATTACTTGTCCGTGGGGTTCACCCGAAAGCTTTGCCTTTGAACGGCTGCTGCTGGGGGTTTGCCCAGGAGCCGAGTAGAACCAGGGGCTCGGTTTGAAACGAGCCCCGGCCCCCGGCCTGTGTAACGCTGGTGAGGGAGAGAGTTTCCAACCCCCCTGAGCCCTCTGGGCCTGTGAGACCCTCTGCAAAGAGCAGCAGGGCTATGGGAGTTTGTGGGGGCAGGCTGAGGTCGGGGGGCAGGATGGGCTGTTTGAGGGGACACGAGACATAAGAGCATAAGAACATAAGAAAGGCCGTACTGGGTCAGACCAAAGGTCCATCTAGCCCAGTATCTGTCTACCGACAGTGGCCAATGCCAGGTGCCCCAGAGGGAGTGAACCTAGCAGGTAATGATCAAGTGATCTCTCTCCTGTCATCCATCTCCATCCTCTGACGAACAGAGGCTAGGGACACCATTCCTTACCCATCCTGGCTAATAGCCATTTATGGACTTAGCCACCATGAATTTATCCAGTCCCCTTTTAAACATTGTTATAGTCCTAGCCTTCACAACCTCCTCAGGTAAGGAGTTCCACAAGTTGACTGTGCGCTGCGTGAAGAAGAACTTCCTTTTATTTGTTTTAAACCTGCTGCCTATTAGAGACAGGGGAATGAGGGTGGAGGGGGGACAGGGATGAGGGTGAGATGGGCCAAGGTTGGTGCGGGGTGGGGGTGTTTGAGGGGAGACAGGACCGGGGCAGAGAGGACGGGGATTTGAGGGGAGATGGGATTGGATTGGGGGGGTGGAGCTTTGAGGGGAGAGGTCCGGGAGGGGGGGATGGACGGAGTTTGGAGGGGGGATGGAGCGAAGACAGGGGGAGGGGCTCCGTTGTCACAGAGTCGGGGTCAGCGGATGGGGGCATGATTTGTTTTCCTGCCAAAACTCCAGCTGAGCTGGGGCACCTCTGGCCAGCTGGGGGAGGGGCAAGGAAAGTGAGGGGTAGGCGATGCCCCCCCAGTTCCCCATGACCATGGGGCACATTCACCCTGAAACGCTCACGAAGGGGAACCCAGGTGCCCCCCAAATACTGGAGGCAGCTTCCATTGTCCCCCCTTTCCTGTCACTGCCCTGCCCCCTGGCGCCTGGCAGCCTGGCGCCAAGCCCACTGGGGACAATGAGAGATGGTGGCCATCTTAACTGAGGGCGGGGGATGGGAATTTGAGAGGAAACAGGGCAGGGGACAGGAGTGGGAAGGGGACATGTGGGGTGTGTGAAGGGGCCAGGCTGGGGGGTATTTTAAGGGGGATAGACCAGGGGGCAGGTTGGGAGATGCGGGGAGGCAGAGTTTGGGGACTGTTAGTTGTGGGCAAATCTGCTGCTCATCCCCCTCCTGCTCCGTGGGGCCGAGAGCAGCTATGGGGGGAGGCTCCCGGGCGGCTGGGGGGTGGCAGATGAGCAGGGGGGTGGGGGATTAAAGGCCCATTGGGATCATCTGGCCGGGCTCCTGCAGCACCTTTAACGCTGCCCCCGAGTCGCGGTGCCCCCGGTGTTACCCAGTGCTGGGTGAGAACGGCCGGGCGACGGCGCGAGCATCACACCCGGGACCTGGCTCCCAGCCCCCTGCTCTAACCACTAGACCCCACTCCCCTCCCAGAACTGGGAATAGAGCCCCTCGACCCCCAGCGTTCTCCTGCCCTCTAGCCAATGGCTGTACAGGTCTGTCTCATCTTACGCTGGGGTTACGTTCCGCGGTCAGCGCCTAAAGCGAAAACCGCGTATAGTGTAATCGCCCGCCCTACAGAAACAGTATTTAAATTGTTATTTTTCTCTTTTTTCTTGTTTTTTTCTTGTTTTTGCAGACCGCATAAAGCTGAAATCGCACATGTTAAATTCGCCTAAGATGTGACAGACCTGTATAAACAAAGCCTGGGTCACGTCCCTCTCTAGGGGCCTGGCCACATAACCACTGACAGTGTCTCCTCCAGCTCGGGGGCAGGGTCTCTGCGGGGGCATTAGAAGGTCCCTGGGTCTTTCCCAGCTGGTGACCCGTTGGGGTCCTGGGATGGAATTTCTCTTCCTCCCATTTCCTTTTGAACCTGGTTTATTTAATTCTCATGCTGAGAAAAGACCCTTAGAACCAGGTGTTGCAGTGTAAAGCCGCCATCACCACTCACCTATGGCACAAGGGGCAGCAAACCCAGGTGTCCCCCATCGCACCTGTTCCTCACATGGTGCTACAGCTCGTGTTGCAGGTGGGCAGGTTTGCAGGCTGAGAGGGAAGGCTGCTGGGTCAAACCTACCAGCACCAGGAAATGCCACATTTACAGTTTCCTGAACAACCTTAACTCTCCCCATTATGCAGGGCCATTACACCACCAGCCTTTAATTGCATGATCACATATTGACTTTACCTACATGAGTCATCAGCCGGGCTTGAACCCAGAATGAAAAGGGGATGGAATTTTCATGGAAATCGTGGTCAGGGGAAGATTGAAGACCAGACCCCGTGGTCGCCTGGCTCTCAGCCTGATGCACCTTCCTCAAGGCTGCAGGGTACGTTGAGGTGACCTGTCCCACCTCCACAGAGACACAGACAAGCTGTGAGCTGCATGATGCTTGGCCAGGCTGACAGTCCCCAGGTTTCTTGGGTTTTGCAAAGCCCTCTGCTTACTTTGACCGCAGTAGATTTCGCCTGCAGATTAGAGACAACATGTGATGGACGCAGGAAGAGACGAGACATCATCGACTTCCTGTATCCGGAGCCACCAGCTGAGTTTCTTATTTGGGGCTTAGTGGAGGTGGGCACTGGGGTGTTGGTGGCAGTGCTGAGGGGCCCCTTGATGCCCCCATTATGGTGTCTGCTCTCACTGTCCTCTTCCTTGGTGAGTATTGGAGACAGCCAGGGCTTGTGTCCATAGGGGAGGAGATCTGAGACCAGGGCGTGTGTTCCATGGGACGGGGGAATCTGAGACCAGGGTGTTGTATTGAGTCACTCTGGGATCTGGTCCCTAATGAGCTGTCTCCTTTCCAGGCTGCTGGCTGGCTGGGCAGAGCTGGGTGTCTGGACGTGAGTATCTGTGAAGCAGAGGAAACTTTAGTGTTCAGGATGGGGAGGTGGGGGGAAGCGATTTCAAGCCTATTCATACCCACAGCAGCCCCCCAGGCAGGGGCTTAGCACCTCCTTCAGCCCCCCACCCCGTCGCCCTGGGTCCTGCCCCCAGGGAGCGCGGGGCTGTTCCGTCCCCTCGGCACCTCCCCTGCTGAGCCCCCTCTCTGGCCGGGGTCACTGAGGCCCCTGCAGTCAGGTTCCCTGGGCCCTGGGGCACAATGCAGCCTTAGGGCTTAACCCCTTCCTGCCCGCGCTGTAGCTGGGGGACAGGAGGCGGCTGGGTTATGTGGGTGGCCAGCAGCAGCCTGGGGGTGTTAGCTGCCTTTCCACACTGTGTGGGCAGGAAGGGACAAGCTGCTTCCATGCCTGGGGGAGAGGGGGAGAGATGAGCTCTGCAAAGACACGAGCCAGGTCATCCCTTCTCCCTCCCTCCCCGCCCCTCTGCAACCAGCTCCCGGCCCTTCCCTCCCGCACAGGGCCGAGAGGCTGCTGCTGGCCACATTCTGGTGTGAACCCTGGCAGAAATCGGGGGGGGGGGGGAGGGGGGGCATGTGACCCTGTGTCTCCCCCCACACACACGTGTTGCCTTGGGAAGACACGGCGCCAGGTACCAGGAGAGGCGGGTCTGTCCCTGGGGTGCCAGCCAGCCATGGAGGGCGGAGAGCGCAGGGCAGGGAGATTTGGGTCAGTCAGTCACCCCCTGTGTGAGAGAGGGGCACGGGAGTGTGTGTGTGTGTAACCTCTCCCAGTGAGGGGTGGGGGGATAGGGGTGTGTGTGTGTCACCCCTCCCCATGTGAACCCAAAAGCCTTAAAGATAAGGTAAATAAAAAGAATCCAGCTACGCAGTATTTCTTTTTAACAGGAGCTCAGTCA
The DNA here is from genome assembly GCA_003942145.1 of Platysternon megacephalum. Taxonomy (NCBI): domain Eukaryota; kingdom Metazoa; phylum Chordata; order Testudines; family Platysternidae; genus Platysternon; species Platysternon megacephalum. Next base: position 33,282 of record QXTE01000695.1, read on the forward strand.
ACTTGATGTTAATTTGAATGTTTGTACTGTGTAGTTCTGATTGATTGCCCTTGAAATCACTTGAATACGAGTAACTTTACCAGGTGTCCCATATTCAGGATAGGGAAATATGGTCACGCTACTGGTGGGCTGAGATCAGAACCCAGCCCTGCCCCCAGTGCAGTCAGGGGTGACTCCGGATTGACCCCGAAGGGCTGAGATCAGAACCCGGCCCACAGGTTCCCTGTGGATGCAGTGAGGTGTCTGTTACCCCTCGCGCTGCCCCTGGGGCTGGGCGCTAAGGGCAGGTTACAGACACACGGGGAGGGGGTTGTGTCTCCCCATCTCACTCCTGTTTGTGTGTGAACGCAGAGCTCCCTGCACCCAGACCCTCCATCTCCGTCAGCCCCAGCGGGGTGATCGCCCTGGGGGGAGCCGTCACCATCCGCTGTCAGTGTCGGTGCGAGGCCAGGAGGTTATTTCTGTATAAAGGTGGAATCCGAATCTGGGAGCTGGATGCTGACGGGGACGGGGGTGAATTCACCATCCCCAGCGCCCGATGGGAACACGAAGGGGTCTACAACTGCCAATCTCGCTCCAGATTAGAGCCGCCCAACTGGTCGGATCCTAGTGACATTGCGCGGATCATTGTAGTAGGTGAGGGGCCTGGCTCGGTGTCCCCACTCCCAGACCCACACTCAGCCAGACAGTCATGGGGCTCTCTGGGCAGATGGAACACTCCTTGGGGTGTCACTGAACCTGCCTGTGCCTCCATTTCCCCTTGTATGAATGGGGGATAATCATCCCTCCTGCACTTTGTGTCTGGTTAGATAGTCAGGACTTGGCTTTAGGGTGGGGGCTTTTTCTCACTGTCTGTGCAGCACCCAGCACCTCTGACTCCCAGCCCTCTCCCGATCTAACCACTACACCGCACACCCTTCCCAGAGCCAGGGATAGAACCCAGGAGCATAGTCCAATGGGAGTCCTGTTTCCCAGGCTGAAGGGCCTCATTAAGTGGATAGACGGGTACAGAAGGGTGCTCTGGATTTTAGGCAGTTTCGGTCGTAGCAGGAATGTCTGGGATCTCAGAGAGGTTCCTCTGGCTGGGTTTTCTCCCAGAGCCCCCATCTCTGGGACTGTGCGGCGAGGACGAAGCGCAGTGACTGTGCCGGGGTCCGTCTCACAGCCTGTCTCCTTCTCACTGCAGAGACCAGCTACCCCAAACCCTCCATCTCCCTCTACCCCAATGGGGGGGTCACCCCGGGGGAAGCCGTGACCATCCAGTGTCGGGGTCAGCACCAGAACGTGAGGTTCCTTCTGTACAAAGATGGAAACCCGAACGTGCTGCAGGACGCGGAGCCGGCTGGGAACGTGGCTGAGTTTCCCATTCGCTACATGAGCTGGAGAGACGCAGGGAACTACAGCTGCTATTATCATTCCAAAATGTACCAGTTCCGCTGGTCGCATCCCAGCGACCCCATAGAGCTGGTGGTAGCAGGTGAGGGGCCCAGCCAGGGCCGGCGCAACCCATTAGGTGACCTAGGCGGTCGCCTAGGGCGCGAACATTTGAGGGGCGCCGGCGCCCCGGCCGGCCGTGGAAATTTGGGGGCGGGACCTTCCGCCGCCACTGTTGGGGGCGGCATTTCAGGGGCGGGACCTTCCGCCGCCTAGGGCACCGGAAATGCTGGCACTGCTACTGGGCCCAGCTCAGTATCCCCACTCCCAGCCCCACCCCCAGCCGGACCCTCAGGGGCAAGCAGGTGCAGGGGCCCCCCAAATCAGTGGGGCCGCAGCACAGACTCCTCCAGGGAGCAGAGCCAGCTCCTCTCCAAAAGCGACCACATTTTTTTCCTGTGCACGCCCCTGATCAGGGGGTCTCTGCACCAATGGGACGCTCAGAGCCAGGCTCTGCCCTGAGCCCTTTGCCCAGCAGAGGGGACGCCAGGCTTGGGGGCAGGGACGGAATCACTGGTGGCTTCCCCAGCAAGGGGGCAGCAGCTGCTGGAGGTTTGAGGCCCAGGGGAAGCTGCAGAGCAGGGGCCTTTCCCAGGGGATGCTGCCCCGGCATTCCCCGCTCTGGGGACGCACAGAGGAGTCGGGGTCCAGGGGCTGCCCAGCTGGCCCCGCCCCCAGCCTGTGGCTGCATTCCAGGGCTGGCTGTGTGATGCCCACCTGGGCTGGGGGCTGTTGGGTTAAAGAGCAGTGGGAGCTGCACAAGGCGGCTGCTCACAGCTGTGGGGAGAACCCCAAGGATTCCCGGGCAGCGGAAGTAGGGGGAGCTTGAGCCTGGGGCGGTATTTTTTGTGGTGGGGAGAGAAAGAAAACAGCAGGGGACAGCAGACAGCAGCTCCTCCCCCGCCGCCAGCGCTCCTGGTGGAAACGGCTGGTAGAGTTTGGAGGGAGTCTGCCCAGTGCCGGGGGAGAGACACCAGCAGCCAGCGAGGTAGCAACCGGCACCAGCAATGAAGGGCCCCAGCGAGCAGGAGCCAGTGGAAAGGGACCCGGTGGCTGAGCTGTGTCATCGAAGGGCGCCAGGCAGAGAGCTGGCAGGGAGAATGTCCCGTTCAGAAGGGACAGAGATGGCAGGAACAGGAGGAGGCAGACAGAGGAAAGACAGAGGCATAAGGGGGAATGTTAATGGAAGAACCGGGCAGTGAAACACGAAGAAAAAGGAGTCTCTAATTTACATAAGCAATTGTTAGAAAACCGCAGGAGAAGTAAAAGCACGAATGAAACGTGATGGAAACCAGCTGTGAGCAAAGAGAAACGGGCTGAAGAAATGAGGAGGAAGTGAGCTGTAGCGAAAGTAAAGCAAATAGTACGGACAAAATGTCCGCCCAGCACCTTCAGGTGCAGCGACAGGAAGGGAAAAATTGTCCGAGAGCAAAGGGACTCTAGAAAAAGCAGCGGAGGGACAGTTGTTCGATTGAGAAGCCGACCCATTGCCTGGAGAAATCGCTGCAGGTATCTGAGCTGGAATTCAGAGCAGCAAACAGAGACGACGCAAGGGGAAGTCTCAAGCAGGGCCGGCTCCAGACACCACCGGAGGAAGCACGTGCCTGGGGCGGCACATGCTAAGGGGCGGCATTCCGTCGATTCTTGGGGCGGCACAGTCCGGGCAGCTTTTTTTTTTTTTTGCTTGGGGCAGCAAAAATGGTAGAGCCGGCCCTGGGCTTAAGATACAAAAAACCAGCCTAAGAACAGAGAAGCCGCGAAGGGACCGTAGAGCGGTGGGGCTCTGGCCTAGTGCCTTGGACGTTCTAACGCCAGATCCTGGTGCTCCAGGAATGTAAATTGTTGCCCATGAAGTGGGTTTAATTCAGCCAATGGTAGTTACTGTTCCGGCGAGCTCAGCAATTGTTCCCAGTGTGACCACACACAGCAGTTCCTGCTACACCAGCGAACTCTGATTCACTTGTGATCATTCCCCACCGAACTGATTTCTCCTTCCCCAGCTGATGGAGATAAAACACAATTGGCTTCTAGGTCACCTCGGCCTCTCCTTGCCCTGCCCCAGCCACCCCTCCATGAGCTCCCTGCAGATGGATCCGTGCGTGGCTGGTCTGTGGGGACGGGGCTCAGTGACCGTGCCGGGGTCTGTGTCTCACGGCCTGTCTCCTCCTGCCTGCAGAGCCCAGCTACCCCAAACCCTCCATCTCCCTGCGCCCCAGTGGGCGGGTCGCCCCGGGGGGAGCCGTGACCATCCGGTGTGAGTGTCGGTGTCGGGGAGCGAGGTTCCTTCTGAGTAAAGTTGGAGACCTGGACGCACGGTGCTCGATGGACCCCGCGGGGAATGTGGTTGAGTTTCCCATCCGCAGCGTGAGCCGAGGAGACGCAGGGAGCTACAGCTGCCGATATAGCACCACATCGGACCAGGCCATCTGGTCAGAGCCCAGTGAGCTCATGGAGCTGGTGGTAGCAGGTGAGGGGCCCGGCTCAGCATCCCCGCGTGCAGCCCCACCCACAGCTGGACCCTCAGGTGGTCTTGGCCCCGATGGGACGCTCAGAGTCAGGCTCTACCCTGAACCCTGGGCCCAGCAGAGGGGACGCCCGGCCGGGGAGCGGGGACGGAGTCACTGGGGGGTTCCCCAGTCAGGGGGCAGCAGCAGCCGCTGGAGTTTCAGGGCCGATGGCTGGGTGCTCGGTTCCCTCCCTCCCGCATCCCAGCCGACGCTCGTTTTCATCCCACAGAGGGAACCGACCCAGCTGGGACCCAGCAAACGGATCCCCCCACGACGGAGCTGGAGGGAGAAGGTGAGTGAGAGAAAAGGAACAATTCATCCCCCAGGGAACAGGGCTCCCCCCTCAGACGCCCACGGGGCCATTTGGGCCGTTAGGAGGGGGATGGTCCCTGCAGACAGAACTGATGGGTTCAATTCTTCTATATAGAGGGTGATGGATAGATCCATGAGATGGACGGCCAGAGGTTGGTGGGGACGGCCCGCCATGGGTCAGTGGGGACGGATGGCCATGGGTTGCAATACTATAGAATACTATATTCTCGTGGGGGCCCCTGCGGGGCCCGGGGTAAATTGCCCCACTTGCCCCTCCCCCTCTGGGCGGACCTGCCCCAGGGACGCTGGCTCAGCCTGGGGAAGAGCCACCATTGCCAGTTGCGGGAAGGAGAGATTCCCTGTATAACTAACCACAGACACCAGGGCTCCAGCTTTCTCACCCCTGCGCCCCGCCCCTGACAGACGCTGGTTCAATTGCCACAGGGGGAACCGACCCAACTCAGCCTGGAGTGGCGCCAGCTTCCACCTGCCCAGGTAGCGTGGGCAGGAAATCGCCATCAATCCCTCCAGAAACAGGTTTATGCTGCCCAAGGAGCTGCCCCCGGGGGGAGCCACAAAGAGCTGGCTGGGTGGGACGGGGGCAGATCCCCACAGCGAATGCTCCATCTGAAACTGCCCTCGGCCTCATTTCAAATGCCAGATTGGCAGGGTCCAGGAGAGCTTCCCCCCAGTGCACAGCCCCACCTTGGGGGCCCCACAAATCGGGTTGCTATGCTGCCCACCGGCACCACAAAGCCACCTGTGTGGGGCACAGCTCGATGTGTATGCTCCTAGGAGAATGGTGCTGGGCTGGAGAGCTGGGGATAACGGTCACGTATATCCTGTCTGACTGCCTGAGTCTGCAGACAGCCCAGTGGAATGGCTCAGAAGCAGGGCTCCCCCTTCACTGCTGTGCTGCCCAGTGGAACATTAACCCTGGAACCTATCAATCCAGATAGACATGGTGTTAACACTTGAACCCACTGATTCAGAGTGACGCCTTGTTGACTCTGGAACCTAAAGATGGCTGTTGCAATGACAGCACAGTTACGTTTTCCGCTGCTGATCATTTCAGCAGGGCATGGTTCTCCCAATGATCTCAAATTGTCATCTCCAGCCAGAAGCCCCCTCCCACTGCCATCCCCCAACCCATATGATTCCTACGCAGAAGTGAGCTGAAGCTGCTGAGAAATTCCCAGGACAGAGGCAGGACCCGAGGGGGGGGGGGGGTGCTGAAGGATCTGGGCCTAGCTGGCTTCACAGGCATGGGGCCTGAGGTACATCCTCCTCCCACACACCCTGCCCCCACCCCCGTAAAGCCCTCTGCCTTTGGGAGTGAATCCCCTGACCACTGTTACCCAGAATCCCCTCTGCTTCTGCCCCACCACTTGCCCCATAGAATGTTCTGCTGTGGGTCCCTGGGTCCTCGAGGGGGAGGGGCTGGGGCAGCAGGTAATGAACCAGCCGCTCACGGCCTTAATGAACCAGCCGCTCACGGCCTGGTGCTGCTTTTCAGGGGCATCGGTACCAAGCGCAGCACCGGTTCCGACCCGCACCATCATCGCCGGGGTGAGCACAGGAGCCGCCGGCCTCCTCCTCCTCCTCCTGGCCTTCCTCTGCTACAGAAGAACCGGAGGAAGTGAGTGCCCCGCCGAGCGAGGGAAGGGTTAAACCCGCTGCTAAGCCGGGCTGGGAAGGGGTCACGGCTTGGATGGGAGACAGGGAAGGAAACCCAGGGGGTGGGGCAGGGGCCCAGCAGGGGGCGCTCTCCCCTGGCAGTGAGAGCTGGCCCCAAAGCCCCTGGGCAGCACTAGGGGGCGCTGTGCTGCAGAGGGTGGGGCGGGTGGCTCCATAGGGGGCGCTGTGGTTCAGGGAGATGGGCAGGAGGCTCAGTAGGGGGTGCTGCGCTGCAGCTGGTGGGGGGCTTCATAGGGGACACTCTGCTGCAGGGGGCATGGACCTGTCTCTAAGGTCAGCAGCTGGAGGGGGCGGGGACTCTGTCCTGGGCCCCCTGTCCCGGCTGCCCTGTAGGGCTGAGGGGCAGGGCTGGTACACGGGATCCGGACGATCATGGACAATTCTGCTTCGTGTCTCTGCAGGGAAAGGACCAGCCCCGAGACAGAGCAGGTGAGACCCCAGCTCTGCTCCCGACCCCTGATCTACCTGCCCCAGGACACAGGACTCCTGGGTTCTCTCCCTGGCTCAGGGAGGGGAGTGGGGTCTAGTACTTACAACAGGGAGGGGCTAGGAGCCAGGACTCCTGGGTTCTGTTACTATCTCTCTCTCTCTTTCTTCCCGTAGGGAGTCCGAGGCTGCAGCCACAGTCTGTAAGTCACACATGAGGGGGCAGCCATGGAGCAGGGGGGAGGGGCGGGTGTCCCCTGCAGGGGCCGTGTCCTGTGGGGGGAGGGGCACGCTGATGTGGGGTGCAGCCTTGACTCACTGTGTGCCTTTGGGGGTGCCCCATCCCCGCTCTGTGCCTCAGTTTCCCCCGCTGCACCATGGGGCTAGTGACCCTGCAAAGGGCTCAGATGGGGGTGGGGGGCTGGGCCGGGGGCCCTGATCTGGACCCAGCCGCTCACTGGGGGGATGTTCCTATTCCACAGACGCCCTCGTGGGTGAAGGGAAGCAGCTGGATGTCCTGGTAAGTGCCCCCCACTCCTCGACCCCCCCCCCCCCCCCCCCCCNCCCCACCCCGCCATCCGGCCCTGCACAGGTCCCACTAGAGCCATGTTCTGATGCCGCCCCCCAGACTCTGCCTGGCGCCCCCTTTACCCCCTCAGGGCAGACCCCGGAGCTGGGGATCAGCAACGCCCCCCCCCCGAGAGGGGCGGGAGACCCAGAACACAGAGAATAAGAGCCTGACCCTGCGCCCCCCAAACTCACCTCGACCCCCTCAAACCTTCCTCCAAACGTTTGCATTTGTCTGAGATTTGCAGAGGGTCAGCGGAATTCCATGGGGGGCAGGTGCTGGGGGATTTCCCTGATCTCTGCCCCATGGGGCTGTGTGGGCTGGAGTGGGCGGGGGGGGGGGCGTGTTGCTGCATTCCCTGGGGGGGGGGGAGAGCATGACAGAGCATGTCAGAGCAACTGTGCATTGGTGGCTGGGATCAGAACTGTCTGGTGTGTGTGTGTTGGTGTTGGTGCGCACACACACACACACACACACACAGTACACACAGTACACACAGTGTCTCTATTCCCTCCCAGCCCCAGGAGCCCGACCCTGGCGCCGAGGGACCCACCTACGCCGAGCTGGACGGCCAGGCGCTGCAGGCGAAGCGGGGGGGCCCCGCCCCCGAACCCGTCCTGTACGCCGCCATCAACGTGAGCCGGGGGCCACGTGGGCAGAGTCCCCGGGGTGCGAGCACACCCACCCCACCCCCATAGCGTGAACCCAGGGGGAGTCATCGGAGTGACGGGGCAGGGAGCGTCGGCCACCATGGGGTGACAGAGTGATTCCCCCCCCCCCCGAGAACGGGCTCGGCTTATAACCCCCCCGTAGCCCTCCCTCCAGTTGGTGCTGCCCCACCCAGCCCCACAGGTGGGGGGCCAGGAGGGCTCAGCACCAGGAGGGGGGGGGGACGTGCCAAGGCAGCTGTTTGTGTTATTTTGCATCCTGTTAATCTCCAGATTTGTAATAAACACAGAACCACAAACCAGCCGGTGACGTTCCCCTGGTGTTATCCGGACCGGTGATCTGCTCGGTCCCTCCAGCCCTCGACTCTGGGAGCCAGCCTCACCCTGCTCCGCTGTGACACCCCCACTCCCGGGCTGTCCCCGCACAGCCTCTGGCGGGTGAGCTGCCCCCAGCTCCGGGAGTGAGCACTTGGGGCAGCCGCTGCTTGGATTGTGCAACCGAATGTCACTAGCCGACATCTCCGGTCCCAGACACCCCCCAGGAACCTCCGTCTGCAATGCCCAGTTCTGCCCGCTGGACGCTGCTTCTGTGAGTGTCAGGGGGGCTCACGTGGCTCAGGCCTGACGCCTTGGTGAACCGACGGGCGCCAGGTGTTACTAGCCCCCCCCGTCCTCCTCCCTTCCCCGGTGTCTCCCCTCAGCTGCCATGGGGGAGCCTTCAGCCTCCGCGCGCTCACACTCCACTGCGGGGCTGGTGCTGGCCCCTCGGGAGCAGGCGGAGCTGCTGGTGCTGGAGCCGGGGTCGCCCATCTCCTGCTCTGGGCAGGCTGGGGGCTCTCCAGTGGCCAGGCAGGGGGACGGCCCCTGCTGTGCCCTGGGGCTGGGCTCCTGGCTCCTCTGCTTCCTGGAGAGGAAGCCCAAGAGCTGCCCTGCCCGGCTCGGCCCTTTCCTGGGTCCCTCCCGCACAGCTGCACCCTGGGCCACCTCCATGTTGGCCCAGAAGGTGTCTCAGGGCCTGCTCTGGGAGCTGGTGTCTCCCTCCTGCAGAACGCCAGGTACTTCCACCTCTTGGCCAGGTCAGAGCCTGCGTCCCCCCAGCGGGGACAGAGGGGCCGCTCTCCTCCTGGGGCACCGGGCAGCGGCTTCCCACGAGCCCTGGAGCCGCCTTCACAGCCTCCTTCCCCAGCATCCACCTGAGCCTCTCCATCCTGGAACTGAGTGGGGAGCAGCCATGAGTCTGGGGTCAAGGCAGCCTCTCACTAACCGGCCTCCCTGCTCCCCGCTCCTCCCCTCCGCTGGGGCAACTCCCCCTCAGTGCACGCCCCACCCTGGGGCCCAGGGACTGCAATCTCCACACACGGGCAGGAGCTCCCAGGACAGGCTGCTCCCAACTGAGGCCCTGGGACACCGGGGGAGTCTCACCCTCTCAGAGCAGTGGGGTTTGCAGTGAGTTTGGACCAGCAGCTCCCCCCGCCCCAGGCCACACTCCCTGCCAGGCTGGAGAAAGAACAGAGCCCGGGAAGGAGGCTGAACTTGTCCTGGGAACCCCCAGCTAAAGTTCACAAGGTCCCAGTCACATGAGGCCTGAGCCCCCCCAGTTCTCACTGATTTCATTGACTGGGGTTCTGGGGGTTCAGCAACTGGCAGGGTCTGGCTCCCCCAGAGACTCAGCCGGGGAAACTGTCTCCTACAAGGGGAGGCCGGGAGCCCCATTGCTGGGACATTTCCCCACGCTGGAGACGGCTCTGGAGAACACCCGGCAGGAAACGTGCTGCCCAGGCCCAGAGCGAAGGGCTGCAGGGGGCTGTGTTAGCAAATCTCGTCTCCCTGGGAGGAGATTCCCCCCATTTGTGCCCCTTCCCAAGCAGAACAGGGAAGCCTCTGAGGATGTGCTACGTGCCACTCACTCGCTCTAGGTGGCGTGGAGCTGGGTGGCAGATGCTCAGAGTTGGTCCGTCCCTGGCCCTCTTCCTCGCTTTCCCGCCACGCTGTGAGCTGGGAAAGGTGCTGCTCTGGGCGGTGCAATGCCCGGCCAACAGGGCCGGGTGCAGAAACCGGGAGACCGACAGCGGCTGTGAAAACAAGACGATGTTTTATTGCCAAGGGATGGAGAAACTCAGGCCAGCAGCCGGGGTCCAGAACACGGCCCTACTGCAGCCAGCACCTCCCAGCTCCTGGTCTGCTAGCACCTTACACACATTCCTGACGCCTGACAAGTCCTGGGCTCTAGGGGCGGGACCCCAACCCCCCTGATGGGAAACTGTGGCCTGGGCAGGGGAGTCACTGCCTCAGGGTCGCACTGGGAGCCAGTGACAGAGCCAGGGATGGAGCCAGGAGTCCTGTGTCCAGGCCCCTGCACTGAGTGCTAGAGGAACACTCCCTTCGAGCATTAGACACCTTTGAGCTCGAAAGGACAATGGGTGATTGTTGTCTGGGGCAAGAATCCCTAGTGATTTCCTGCTTCTCCCCCATCCAAAGCCAATGTCACATCTTTGGGTTTGGAATCAATGGTTGGAAATTCTCAGTGTCCCTCAGTCTCCTATTTCCTTCAATTGTTCCTCGGATTTAGCGGCTTGGCTGCTAACGGGACTAGAATTTGTTACTAGGTTCCTGGCTGTTCCCAGTCAATGAGGGTCTCAGTCTGGCCTCCAAAATTCACAATCCCAGAACTAGACATCAGGGTGGATTGATTTAAACCATTGATTTTAATCATGTTTTAATGTTGCATTTTTTAGTTATTTTCCTAATGATAGGTTGATTCTCATTAGTTGATAACCATTAAAAATTTTGATTTGCAACTAAATATAGTCTTAAAACTGAATTTGGTGCTTTTTCTTTTGCTAACCATGATGGTAAACTATATCTATGCACATTTATTTAAGCAGTTATATGGAGTAATTTATATTTCTTCAGTCTAATTTTGACATTTTTATGATGTTGGAAAATGGCAAATGATGCATTTATTTCCTAGCTGATGATGTTTTTTTACTTCTGATTTGTCCAAGCTCTGTTGGGATGGAAATTCAAATGCACTCAAAAATGCACAGAAACAGCATTTTCAATATGTTTATTAATTAAATAAAAATACCTTAAATGTGCTGAAAACATAATAACAAAAAAGTGTATCGAAACGTATTTTCCATTTAAACCTAACTGATGTAAGGAGGTATCTGCAATTAGTGAAATGAACTGATTGTTTCTGGTCATCGTATCTCTCAGATTTTAGATCCCCCCACATGTAGTATTTATTCATAGATTGGAAGAGGAAAATAAGCTTTCCTGCTTTCTGAAATCCCAGTCTGTATCTGAAATTTAAATGAACGTATCATTGAACTGAATTAGCTGAATACAGGTCTGTCTCATCTTACGCTGGGGTTACGTTCCGCGGTTAGCACGTAAAGTGAAAACCGCGTATAGTCAAAATCCCATTGACTTTAATGGCGGGCGGAATCGCCCGCACTACAGGAACAATACATAAATTGCTATTTTTCTCTCTCTCTCTCTCTTTTTTTTTTTTTGCCAACCGCGCAAAGCCGAAATCGCGCATGTTAAATGCGCGTAAGATGAGACAGACCTGTACACTGAAATTAAGAAAATATTCTTTCTGTGCCTGCAGAAGAGGCTTCTGCTGTCAAAAGCTGGTTTTACCATTTCAACAAACTCTGTGTTCCAGGTGCTCAGCCAATGACTTCTACGAATTCAGTGGTTTGACTTCCATTAAAACGGGGCAGCAAATATGGACTAAACTATAGCAAGTTTAGGCATTAACATAGGTTGTCATAATTTCACATTTAATCCCCTATAGTCTTCTTTAAAAAAAACAAACAAAAAAACCCTGTTTTTAATTTAAATAAAAATAATCCAATTGAATTTTTTTTAAATCCATTTTGTGGCTTTTTGTTTTTGAAAAAAATCCTTTTGATTCACCCTGATTTTAGAAGAAATACCACATTCAAGAGAATCCTAAACTGCTCATATTCATAGGAGAGAAGGCAGCAAAATTCATCATATAAATAATTGGTTGAAAATTATTTACTCGATCTTAAAAGAGACTAACTGAGGGTCTGACACTTGTTTGTTTATGTCGGCCCAGTTTCCATCCCTGAACCAGTAACAATTGCACTGGATAATGCCCCAAAACACTACATTTGATTGTCAAATCCTCTAAGCCATTCCTCGTCTGTTCTTCTTGTTTTATAAGTTTCAGATCAACAAAAACTTCCCCTTGGCAGTCGGTGCCCATGTGGCGCTGCAGGCAGAGGAGCCTGAGCAGTGGCCTTGTGACATCTAAGGTAACTCAGCAACTCACCCGCCCGTCACTCACTCACTCCCCTAACCCTGATCTTAAATCCTAACCCTGCCACCTGCCTTGGTCACCTCCCCCATTGAAACCTGCAGGTTGACTCATTTTAACCAATGGGGTTGAATTATGCAAATCACCTGGAGAGAGTTAGCACTGACTGGCTGAGTTTACTCTGATGTCACAAAGCGCCTCTGCCTACATCACCAGCGTAATGGGCAGGGTGCAGAAAATCAGGCTTTTCTGGTGCTGCTGTTTTCCAATTGTCACCAAAACCAACAAGGTTCTTCCCACTGATGCCCAGAAATTTTGGACTCAATTTAACGTTGTCTTCAAAAATTATCGTGTGACAGACTGACAAAGAAATGCCATTGAACTGAGCATTCGGCCTCGCTGCACTCGGCTAACAGGGACCTGAGTCTCCTCCCTGTTAACTCAGTGAGAACCCCAAGCTCAGCCCATCAGTGTGGAGACTCTCCGGGGCTGGGAGCTGAGCAAGGGAACAGACGCCAGACGACAGCATCAGTCCCCATAGAAGATCATTCTGGGGGAGATCACCATCAGCCCACGATTCCCGCCCCACCTCTTTGTGAGGGTCTCTTACAAAGACAGCTGGTGAACAGCCCCACCCCCGTCAGGAAGACGAGCAGCAGAGAAATGGGACAAGGAAAGAGAAAAGCAAAGACAAGAGGAAGGGAGGTAAAGGCAAGCGAAAAAGGACAAATTCCAAAGGCCCCAGTGAATCATAGATTTCAAGGCCAGAAAGATCCACTCTGATCATCTCGTCTGACCTTCTGTATTACACGGGACATGCAACGTCTCTCAAAATAATTCCTGTTTGAATTAGAGCAGAGTTTTCAGAAAAACATCCCATCTTGATTTTAAAAAGTCCAGTTATAGAGGATCCATCACAACCCTGGGTAAATTGTTCCAGACCCCGTCAGTTAAAAATGTTCCCCTTCTTTCCAGTCTGAATTAGTCTAGCTTCAACTTGCAGCCACTGGATCTTCTTATCCCTGTGTCTGCTAAAGTGAAGAGCCCATTAGCCAATATTTGTTCCCTTATGCTCATCCCTTAACTGTCTCTTTGTTAAGATAAATAGATCCAGCTCCTTGAGTCTATCGTTATCAGGCAGGTTTTCTAATCCTTTAATCATTCTTGTGGCTCTTCTCTGAACCTTCTCCAATTTATTGGCATCTGTATCAAATTGTGGACACTAGAACTGGACACAATGTTCCACTAATGGTCACACCGGTGCCAAATACACCTCTCCACTTCTAGCTGAGATTCTGCTGTGTATGCAGCCAAAGATCGCATCTGCCTTTTCGGCCAAAGTGTCCCGCTGGGAGCTCCTAGTCAGCTGATTAGCAAACATGACCCCAAGTCTTTTTCAGGGTCACTGCTTCCCAGGATAGAGCCCCCCCCATCTTGTACATATAGCCTAGATGTTTTGTTCCTAGAGGTATAACTTTACATTTGGACAAACTACAATATATATTGCTTATGTTAGGGGAGGGATAGCTCAGTGGTTTGAGCATTGGCCTGCTAAACCCAGGGTTGTGAGTTCAATCCTTGAGGGGGCCACTTAGGGATCTGGGGCAAAATTGGTCCTGCTAGTGAAGGCAGGGGGCTGGACTTGATGACCCTTTGGGGTCCCTTCCAGTTCTATGAGATAGGTATATCTCCATATATTATTGTGCTCAGTTTCCCAAACAATCCAGGTGGCTCTGTATCAGTGACGTGTCCTGTTTGTTATTTACCCCTCCCCCAATCTGTCTGTCATCTGCAGGTTTTATCAGAGATGATTTTATATTTGCTTCCAAGTCACTGATCAAATCGATCCCTGCAGGTCCCTACTAGGAAGACACCTGTCTGATAATCATTCCTCATTTACAATTACATTTTGAGACTCATTAGTTACCCAGGTATTAAGGGGCGGATTCCTAGGTGGGACATTTTCCTGCCAATTTACCTTGTGTTTTCTAAGCCTAGCGCTCAGCCGGCAATGTTTGGATCAGACTGAAATGTTCCAACCCTCACTGAGAATCTCACCTTCTCCACAGGGGTGTCTGCGCTCTACAGAATCAAGCTGGAAAGGAGAAAACTCCCACACAAGCTCCTCCTTAGCACTCAGGTGCGTGAACACAAATCCCGCAGGAGAGACGGCGAGAAGCAGCCTTGCTGCAGCAAGGCTCCAGGGGTCTCCGAGGTTCCCCCTGCCCCGCCCCCCTGTACTGTGTGTCTGATGTCAAGGGAGCTCTGTGAGGTCACAGCCGCCTCACCACCTTTGCCCAATAGGCTGAGTTCCTGCCCAAGGCCCTTGTGAAGTCACTGCCACGCCCACCTCTCCCTTGCAGGGCTGGTGTCTGCCCCTGGCAGCCTGTTTGGGTGTTTCAGCTGCTCCCCCAAGTCACCCCACTGCTCACTAGTGATTCTAGGGAACAAGCAGGCGAAACAATAAAACAGCAGGATCTGTTCCTCCTCCCGCACACTTCATAGATTCAGAGATTTTTAGGCCTGAAGTGGCCACCAATTGATCTCCTAATCTGACCTGGATTTCACAGGCCAGGAAGTTTCACCCACTTACCCCCATATTAAGCCCAATAGCTTGTTGTGTTTCACTAAAACACGCCTTCCAGACAGACGCCCAGTTGTGATGTGAGGACTTCAGGAAACAGAGAATCCACCACTTTACCCTCACTGTTAAAAATTGGTGCCTGGCTTCTCGTTTGAGTGTCCCTGACAGCCGCTGGTTCTTGTTCTGCCTTTCGTGGCAAGATTGAAGAGCACTTTGGGTCTCGTTATTTTCTCTCCAGGAAGGTCCTTCTCCACTGTAATCAAATCACCTCTCGATCTTCTTCCACAGCGAAATGAGATTGAGCCCCTGAAATATCTCACTTTAAGCCACATTCTCGAGCTCTCAGATGATTTTTATGGGTTTTATGCACCACCTCCAATTTTTCATCATCCTTTTAAAAACACGGACACCAGAACTGTACAGACTGTTCCAGTCGCAGTCTCACCCGTGCTACGGGGACCCAGAGACGCAGCAGCTACTGGTGGCTGTTCTGTACTCATCCGGGGGGAGATACTGACTAGATGGGCCTGTGGGGGGTCGGGGATTAGGAGAGGGGACACGGGGCTGGGGAGGCCCATTAAGTAGATAGATGGGTACAGAGGGCTGCTCTGGATTTAGGTCCTCGGGCAGTTCCGGGCGTAGCTCCCAGGAATCTCTGGGATCTCGGAGAGGTTTCTCTGGCTGGGTTTTCTCCCAGGGGCCCCGTCTCTGGGGCCGTGTGGCGAGGACGAAGCGCAGTGACTGTGCCGGGGTCTGTCTCACGGCCTGTCTCCTTCTCACTGCAAAGACCTACTACCCCAAACCCTTCATCTCCCTTAACCCTAAACGGGGGGTCACCCTGGGGGGATTCGTGACCGTCCGGTGTCAGGGTCGGCACCACAACATGAGGTTCCGAACGCGCTGCAGGACGGGGAGCCTGCTGGGGATGAGGCTGAGTTTCCCATTCACAGTGTGAGCCGGAGAGACACAGGGAGCTACAGTTGCCGATTTAAGAGCAAGTGGGACCCGCCCGTCTGGTCAGAGCCCAGCGACCCCGTGGAGCTGGTGGCAGCAGGTTCGGGCCCAGCTCGGTGTCCCTCCTCCCAGCCCCACACCCAGCCAGACCCTCAGGGGATCTCAGCGCTCAGAGCCAGGCTCTGCCCTGAGCCCTGGGCCCAGCAGAGGGGACGCCTGTCTGGGGAGTGGGGACAGAGTCACTGGGGGGTTCCCAGCTGGGATAAGGAGCAGCTGCTGTTGGAGATTTGGGCTGAGGGAGGGGGGATTCCTTGAAAACAGCCGCAAAACAGCTGTGGTGGGGAGAATCCCAAGGATTCCTGGGCAGCTGAAGTAGGGTGAGAAAGAAAACAGATGGGACAGCAGACAGCAGCCCCCCCAGCCCGAAGTGGGCGGAAACGGCTGGTAGAGTTTGGAGGGAGGCTGCCCAGCCCCTGGAGAGAGACACGAGCAGCCAGCGAGGTAGCAACCGGCACTAGAAATGAAGGGCCCCAGCGAGCGGGGAACCAGTGGAAAGGGACCCTGGTGTCTGAGCTGTGTCATCGAAGGGCGCTAGGCACTGAGCTGGCAGGGAGAAAGTCCCGTTGAGAAGGGACAGAGTTGGCATGGAGGACTAGCTGTCTTGATTTGAGCTGGACTCAGAACTAGGGTGACCAGATAGCAAGGGTGAAAAGTCAGGACAGGGAGTGGAGGGTTTTAGGCGCATATATAAGACAAACCCTGAATACCGGCACTGTCCCTATAAAATCGGGACATCAGGTCACCCTACTCAGAACAGCCAAAAGAGATGGCGCAAGAGGATGGCTCCAGATACAACCAACCATCCTAAGAAATTTCCCTGCAAACTCAGGCCATACAGAGGCTGCAATCAAAGAAACCGCGAAGGGACCGTAGAGCGGTGGGTTCTGGCCTAGTGCCTTGGACGTTCGAACTCCAGATCCTGGTGCTCCAGGAATGTAAATTGTTGCCCATGAAGTGGGTTTAATTCAGCCAATGGCAGTTACTGTTCCGGCGAGCTCAGCGATAGTTCCCAGTGTGACCCTACACAGTAGTTCCTGCTACACCAGCGAACTCTGATTCACTTGTGATCATTCCCCACCGAACTGATTTCTCCTTCCCCAGCTGATGGAGATAAAACGCAATTGGCCTCTAGGTCCCCTCGGCCTCTCCTTGCCCTGCCCCAGCAGATGGATCCGCAACATTGCCCTGCTGAGGGGTGGGGGGACCCCGTGTCTCTTGTGTCAAAATACCTGTCAGTGAGTATGTCTGTAACAATACAGTACAGACCCCCAAAAAATTCTGGTAATTTAAGGAAAAAAATAGTTTCCTCACTGGGCATATTAACACAGAACTTTGAGTAATTAATGTAAATGACATGACAGAACTGTATTTCCTGCACCTGTCAGAAGCAGCGCAAAGGCTTGGGGGAGTCAGGGGTAACGGGGGAGCTGAGGGAGAGGGAAGGAGCCTGGGAGTGAACCTGGAAGGTGTTGGGTGTGGGCGGGAGAAGGTTTTTTTGTTGGGGGGGGGGGGGGGG
>QXTE01000695.1:50334-83990 GCA_003942145.1 Platysternon megacephalum
TGGGAAGCCTCCCCCATGCAGACCCTGGCTGACCTCAAGTCTCTCCCATTCAGTCAGGCACATCAGCCCCTGTCCCCACAACCCCCGTCCCCATGTGTCCCTGCAGCCCCCCTCCCCCATCCCCAGACTCAATGCTGTCACCCCACTAGCCATTCTTAACCCTGGTCTGTGACCCCCCAGCACCCCTGGGTGCCCCACTCTGCCCTAACCGGGCTCTGTGGGCAGGTGCTGTGATGAACTTCTGCTCCTGGGGGAATTCTGCAGCCCGGGGCAGGCAGAGAATTTATTTCGCCACAGAAAATACATTCTGCCCCAGAAGTGCTGCAGTTCTGCCTTTTGCCCACCAGGGGCCGCTGTGGTGCCAGAACAGCGGGCTGTGTTCATGCTGCTGGGTGGTCTGACGCCACAGCGGCCTCTGGTGGCCAAAAGGCAGAACTGCAGCACTTCTTGGGCAGAATGTATTCTCTGCAACGGAAAAAAAACAAAATTACGCAGGACAGATGAATTCTGCGCATTCTAGGGTTGCCAACCCTCCAGGATTGGCCTGGAGTTTCCAGGAATTAAAGATTAATCTTTAATTTAAGATTAAGTCATATGATGAAATCTCCGGGAATACATCCAACCAAAACTGGCAACCCTAGCGCGTCTGCAGATGCGCAGAATTGCCCCAGGAGTAACAGACTGTAGATGCAGTGAGGGGTCTGTTACCCCCGGCGCTGTCCCTGGGGCTGGGCGCTAAGGGCAGGTTACAGACCCACGGGGAGGGGTTTGTGTCTCCCCATCTCACTCCTGTTTGTGTGTGAACGCAGAGCTCCCTGCGCCCAGACCCTCCATCTCCGTCAGCCCCAGCGGGGTGATCGCCCTGGGGGGAGCCGTCACCATCCGCTGCCAGTGTCGGTGCGGGGCCAGGAGGTTATTTCTGTATAAAGATGGAATCGAAATCCGGGAGCTGGATGCTGCTGGGGACGCGGGTCGGATCCCAGTGATTACGTGCGGATTGTTGTAGCAGGTGAGAGGTCTGGGTTGGCATCCCCAATCCCAACCCTACAGCCTGCCAGACCTACAGGGGGTCTCTGGGCCAATGGGATGTTCAGAGCCAGGCTCTACCCTGAGCTCTGGGCCCAGCAGAGGGGACACGCAGCCGAGGATCAGGGACAGAGTCACTGGGGGGTTCCCCAGCCCCTGGAGATTGGGGGATGAGGGAGGGGGGATCCCTGCCCTCAGGCAACTTTGGGATGTCACTTAACCTGCCTGTGCCTCCATTTCCCCTTGTACGAATGGGGGATAATCATCGTTGCGGCACCTTGTGGCTGGTTAGAGAGTCAGGGCTTGGCTTTAGGGCGGGGGCTTTATCTCACTGTGTCTGTGCAGCACCCAGCACCTCTGCCTCCCAGCCCTCTCCCGATCTAACCACTAGACCCCACTCCCTTACCAGGGCCAGGGATAGAACCCAGGAGTCCTGGCTTCCAGACTGGGGGGGCCCATTTAGTAAATAGATGGGTACAGAAGGGTGCTCTGGATTTAGATCCTCAGGCAGTTCTGGGCGTAGCTCCCAGGAATCTCTGGGATCTCGGAGAGGTTCCTCTGGCTGGGTTTTGTCCCAGGGGCCCCGTCTCTGGGACCGTGTGGTGAGGACGGGGTGCAGTGACTGTGCCGGGGTCTGTCTCACGGCCTGTCCCCTTCTCACTGCAGAGCTCAGCTCCCCCAAACCCTCCATCTCCCTGAGCTGCAGCGGGGGGTGGGTCTCCCAGGGTGGAGCCGTTACCGTCCAGGTTTGGGGTCCGCACCAGAACATGGGGTTCCTTCTGTACAAAGCCTGGGGACGCTGCTGAGTTCCCCATCCACAATGTGAGCCAGAGAGACGCAGGGAGCTACAGCTGCCGATATAGCACCAAATCAGACCGGCCCGTCTGGTCAGAGCCCAGCGACCCCATGGAGCTGCTGGTAGCAGGTGAGGTACTTGGTTCAGCATCCCTGCTCGCAGCCCCACACCCAGCCAGCCTCTGTGGGGGTCTCTGTACTGTTGGGAAGCTCAGAGCCAGGCTCTGCCCTGAGCCCTGGGGCCCACTGCGGGGGTTCCCCATCCAGGTGAGAGCAGCAGCCGCTGGAGGTTCAGGGCTGAGGGAGGGGGGATCCCTGCCCCCAGAGGAAGCTGCAGAGCAGGGGCCTTTCCCAGGGGGATGCTCCCCCGGGCTGCCCGCACTCTGGGGGTGCACAGAGGAGTTGGGGTCGAGGGGTTCCTGAGTTGGCATCATCCTCAGTGCTGGGTCGGATACATCAGCTGATCGGTACTTATGGGTCATGGACTCATGTAGATCTCTGATTTGGGTCGTGGTTCTCTTTGGACCAGCAATGGTGAGATCTCACCCCAGGAGCGCCGCCAGCTTTTTTGCTGCCCTAGGTGGCAGAAGGTCCCGCCCCCGAAATGCCGCCCCCAACAGAGGCGGCGGAAGGTCCCGCCCCCAAAATACCGACGACGACCGGGGTGCCGGCGCCCCCCAAACATTAGCGCCCTAGGCGACCGCCTAGGTCGCCTAATGGGTTGCGCTGGCCCTGTCTCACCCCTAGGACAGTGGGTGGGGAGAGATCGGAGCTCCCCGGGGCAGGGGAGAGGTAGGTGGGGAGCAGTCCCAGGCTGGGGCAGTCAGGGGAGCAGGGCGCACCCGTCCTGGCTGGTGTGGGTGGGTTGCTCTGGGTAGCCCAGTTCTGGGGGGCCGGGATACAGGAGCTCGGTGCAGCCTGTGGGATCCCGTCAGGGGAAGCTGTGAGACCCCAGGGACTGGGTCGCGGTCGGTGTCTCACCCTCTGTCTCCTTCCGAGTGCAGAGATGTACCCCAAACCCGCCATCTCCCTGAGCCCCAGTGGGGTGACTGCCCTGGGGCAGGATGTCACCGTTCGGTGTCGGGCTGGTCGCCGGGACGCCAGGTTCTCTCTGTTTAGGTCACGGATCGGACCCTGCTGGGACGCGCAGAGCCTGCTGGGGCTGGGGGGGAATTTCTCATCCGCAGCGTGAGACGGGGAGACGGAGGGAGCGACACCTGCTATTATCACTACACAACAGATCCCTTCGCCTGGTCGGAGCCCAGCGACCCCGAGGAGCTGGTGGTAGCAGGTGAGGGGCCCGGCTCAGTGTCCAGAGCCCCATGCTCAGCCGGACCCTCGGGGGGACGCTGTGCAGATGGGATGCTCAGAGCCAGGCTCTGCCCTGAGCCCTGGCCCAGCAGAGGGGACGCCTGGCCAGGGAGTTGCAGAGTCACTAGGGGGTCCCCAGCCAGAGAGGGTCCCATACGAGGAGAGATTAGAGAGGCTGGGACTCTTCGGCTTGGAAAAGAGAAGACTAAGGGGGGACATGATAGAGGTATATAAAATCATGAGTGATGTTGAGAAAGTGGATAAGGAAAAGTTATTTACTTATTCCCATAATACAAGAACTAGGGGTCACCAAATGAAATTAATAGGCAGCAGGTTTAAAACAAATAAAAGGAAGTTCTTCTTCACGCAGCGCACAGTCAACTTGTGGAACTCCTTACCTGAGGAGGTTGTGAAGGCTAGGACTATAACAATGTTTAAAAGGGGACTGGATAAATTCATGGTGGCTAAGTCCATAAATGGCTATTAGCCAGGATGGGTAAGAATGGTGTCCCTAGCCTCTGTTCGTCAGAGGATGGAGATGGATGGCAGGAGAGAGATCACTTGATCATTGCCTGTTAGGTTCACTCCCTCTGGGGCACCTGGNCTCCCCCAGGCTGCCCCCATTCACACACATACACAGAGGAGTCGAGGCCCAGGGGCTGCCCAGCCGGCACCGTCCCAGCCACATAAATCTCCCCCCGCACACACACACACGGGAAAGACCCTGATGACTGATGCTGTGTCACGGAGGGGGGGGTGGGTCGCTGTTTCAGCCCCTCCCCCAACCACTGAGAGACGCTGGTTCTATTCCCGCAGGGGGAACCAATCCAACCCAGCCTGGAGCGGTGCCGGCTCCCACCCGCCTGGGCAGCGCGGGGCAAGGAGGAGGTAGCAGTTTTAGACCGAGCTGGATAAGCAAGCGTCTCAGAGGGGTGATTAAGAAAAAACAGAAAGCCTACAAGGAGTGGAAGATGGGAGGGATCAGCAAAGAAACCTACCTTATTGAGGTCAGAGCGTGTAGGGATGGAGTGAGAAAGGCCAAAAGCCGAGTAGAGTTGGACCTTGTGAAGGGAATTAAAACCAATAGTAAAAGGTTTTTTAGCCATATAAATAGGAAGAAAACCAAGAAAGAAGAAGTGGGACCGCTTAAGACCATAGATGGTGTGGAGATTAAGGATAATCTAGGCATGGCACAATATCTAAATGAATATTTTGCCTCGGTCTTTAATGAGGCTAATGAAGGGTTTAGGAATAGTGGCAGCGTGACTGATGGGAATGAAGGTGGGGGGGGGTAGACATTACAGTATCTGAGGTAGAAGCCAAACTCGACCAGCTTAATGTGAGTAAATCGGGCGGCCCAGATAATCTTCATCCGAGAATATTAAAGGAACTGGCGAGTGAAATTGCAAGCCCATTAGCGATAATTTTTAATGAATCTCTAAACTCGGGGGTTGTACCGTTTGACTGGAGATTAGCTAATGTAGTTCCTATTTTCAAGAAGGGGAAAAAAAGTGACCTGGGTAACTACAGACCTGTTACCTTAACATCTGTAGTATGCAAAGTCATGGAAAAAATATTGAAGGAGAAAGTAGTTAAGGACCTTGAAGTCAATGGCAATTGGGACAAATTACAACATGGTTTTACGAAAGGTAGATCGTGCCAAACCAACCCGATCTCCTTCTTTGAGAAAGTAACAGATTTTTTAGACAAGGGAAATGCGGTGGATCTAATATACCTCGATTTCAGTAAGGCGTTTGATACGGTACCGCATGAGGAATTATTGGTTAAATTGGAAAGGATGGGGATTGATATGAAAATCCAAAGGTGGATAAAGAACTGGTTAAAGGGGAGACTGCAGCAGGTTGTACTGAAAGGTGAACTGTCGGGTTGGAGGGATGTTACCAGTGGAGTTCCTCAAGGTTCGGTTTTGGGTCCAATTTTATTTAATCTATTTATTTAATTATTTAATTACTGACCTCGGAACCAAAAGTAGGAGTGGGCTGATAAAGTTTGCGGATGACACGAAGTTGGGAGGTATTGCCAATTCGGAAAAGGATCGGGATATCCTCCAGGGAGATTTGGATGACCTTGTAAACTGGAGTAATAGTAATAGGATGAAATTTAATAGCGAGAAGTGTAAGGTTATGCATTTAGGGATAATAATAATATATGGAGATATACCTATCTCATAGAGCTGGAAGGGACCCCCAAGGGTCATTGAGTCCAGCCCCCTGCCTTCACTAGCAGGACCAATTTTGCCCCAGGTCCCTAAGTGGCCCCCTCAAGGATTGAACTCATAACCCGGAGTGTACCAGGCCAATGCTCAAACCACTGAGCTATCCCTCCCGCCTAACAAGACTACCAAGAATTTTAGTTATAAGCTGGGGACGCATCAGTTGGAAGTAACGGAGGAGGAGAAGGACCTCAGAGTCCTGGTTGATCGCAGGATGACTATGAGTCGGCAATGTGACGTGGCCGTAAAAAAAGCTAATGCGGTCTTGGGATGCATTAGGCGAGGTATTTCTAGTAGAGATAAGGAGGTGCTAGTCCCGTTATACAAGGCATTGGTGAGACCTCATTTGGAGTACTGTGTGCAGTTCTGGTCTCCCATGTTTAAGAAGGATGAATTCAAACTGGAACGGGTACAAAGAAGGGCCACTAAGATGATCCGGGGAATGGAAAGCCTGTCGTATGAAAGGAGACTTGAGGAGCTCGGTTTGTTTACCTTAACCAAAAGAAGGCTGAGGGGAGATATGATTGCTCTCTTTAAATATATCAGAGGGATAAATACCAGGGAGGGAGAGGAATTATTTCAGCTCAGTACTAATGTGGACACGAGAACAAATGGATATAAATTGGCAGTCGGGAAGTTTAGGCTTGAAATTAGGCGAAGGTTTCTAACCATCAGAGGAGTGAAATACTGGAACAGCCTACCGAGGGAAACAGTGGGGGCGAAAGACCTCTCCGGCTTTAAGATTAAGCTTGATAAGTTTATGGAGGGAATGGTTTGATAGGATAACTTGATTTACTCAATAGGTCAATTATGTGCCACCACTGGTAATTAGTACCGATGGTCAATGTTGGGATATTGAAAGTCTTTTTCCTGAGTGTCTGGCTGGAGAGTCTTGCCCGCATGCTCGGGGTTCAGCTGATCGCCATATTTGGGGTCGGGAAGGAATTTTCCTCCAGGGTAGATTGGCAGAGGCCCTGGAGGTTTTTCGCCTTCCTCCGCAGCATGGGGCAGGGGTCGCTTGCTGGAGGATTCTCTGCAACTTGAAGTCTTTAAATCACGATTTGGGGACTTCAACAGCTGAGTCATGGGAGAGAATTAATCCAGGAGTGGGTGGGTCGGCTTTTGTGGCCTGCATCATGCGGGAGGTCAGGCTAGATGATCATAATGGTCCCGTCTGACCTTAAAGTCTATGAGTCTATTGAGTCAGAGATTATGTGGCAGCTTCCCCCAGTGGTTGCCCAGGGAGAGGGACGGAGGCAGTAGCGGCGCCAGCTTTGCCGGCGCCCTAGGCGGTGGAAGGTCCCGCCCCCGAAATCCCGCCCCCAACAGCGGCGGCAGAAGGTCCCGCCCCCAAATTTCTACGGGCGGCGGGGGCGCAGGCGCCCCCAAAATAGCAGCGCCCTAGGCGACCGCCTAGGTCGCCTAATGGGAGCGCCGGCCCTGGACGGAGGCTGTTCTCAGGGGCAGTGACTCCCCCCGACAGATTTGGGAGGAGAGCGAAGCCTCCTGCTCAGACACGAACCCGCCTCTAATGGGGAAGCTGGAGGCTTCCTCTGGGGGCAGCTGGGCCCATCAGTGGCCCTGGGGACTGGGCCTGGGCCCTCTCGCGAAGCAGCCAGGGGCAGCCAGCATGGGAGGCGGGATACCGGGCTAGATGGGCCCGTTGGCTGGAGATGGTGCGGCCAGGCCTGGCTGGTGCCATAGCGCTGTAGGGGGGGAATGGAAATGACGGCCAGGCTGGATCAGACAGCGCCCCCTAGTGCTGCGCTAGGGTAGTGGGGCCAGGCCCGACTGCCAGGGGAGAGCGCCCCCTACCGAGCCCCCCGCCCTGCAGCCCAGCGCCCCTTGGTGCAAAGAATCCCCCAAATCTTGCTGGCTCTGACCCCACTTGATTCCTCAGAGTCCCCCGACATCCTCCCCATAGAATTTTCTGACACCTGTGCCCTGTGGGTGGGAGGGGATGGAGAGGGGAACAGACCAGATGCTCCCGGCACTCATGGCCTGCTGCTGTTTCCCAGGAGGATCAGAACTTCTGGTCCTGACCAGCCCCATCATCGCCAGGGTGAGCACGGCAGCCGCCGTCCTCCTCCTCCAAGTGGCCTTCATCTGCTTCAGAAAAACCTGAGCCAGTGAGTGCCCTGCCCAGTGAGGGAAGGGTTAAACCTGACGCTAAGCAGGGCAGATTGGGGTCACGGCTTGGATGTGGGCCTGTGCCGGGAAAGCCAAGGAACAGGGGGGCTCAGCAGAGGGCGCTGTTGCATGTGAAATCGCTGTACACACGGCTGTCCCACCCCAGAGGTGGCCGCATCTCAGCGCTAAGCAAGGGGTCCCTGTATAACGAGCCGCCAGCACCGTACCTCTCACGTAACTGGGATGCCATGGGAGCCACTGGCCTGTGGATCAGGTTCATTATAATAAGTCACTAATGAGGGAGGATTGGGGACAGGAAAAGCCCCCAGAGTTAATCTGCCCCTCCTACCCCAGTGCATACTATGGTGTTGTGCTGCCCCCTGCTGGTCCAGCCCATCCCAGCAGGGATCCAGGATCAGCACCAGCAGCAGAGGGGACCCCCCAGGCACCACCATCCCTGCTGCCCTGTGGGGGTGAGTGGCTGGGCGCTGGGACCGGGGGATCCCGATCGGCTCTTGGGGAATTCTGGTTTGTGTCCCTCTGCAGGAAAAGGAGCTGCACCGAGACTGAGCAGGTAGGAACCCGGCTCCACCTCCTCCCGATCGACCTGCCTGGGTCACAGGGATCCTGGGTTCTCTCCCAGCTCTGGGAGGGGAGTGGGGTCTAGTGGTTAGAGCAGGGGGGCTGGGAGTCAGGACTCCTGGCTTCTCTCCCTGGTCTGGGAGGGAAGTGGTGTTTCGTGGTTAGGGCAGGGCTGTGGTTAGGGAAAAGGGTTCAGCGTGAGGCCAGATGGGGGGCTCTCTGGGTGTGTTGGAGACCGTGCCCACTCTTGGTCCCGTGCGGTCCATGGGGGGAACCCCCTTCAGTGCGACAGCCCTTCTCGGGGGTCCACTCTCTCTCGGGGGTTAAGCCCCTCCACCTCCTGGAGCCGCACCTCTCTGAGCCTTAGCACGTCTGTCTCTCGCCGTGGGCCCCCTCAGGGAGTCCACTCGCTCTGGACTTCCGGGGCCTCCACTCCCAGAGGGAATAATGCAACCCTGTTCTCTAGCCCGGAGCGACTCTCAGCCAGCGTAAAACAGGAGGGTTTATTGAGCGTCTGAACACAGCACAGGAAACTCTCAGGGCCTCAGGCCTGGCCTCCCTCAGCACAGCACATCCCAGTCTCCTCTGCATCCAGATGGGCTCTGCCTGCTCCCCCTCTCCAGCCCAGAGCCCCCCTGCTTCCCAGCTGGGCATCTGATATCACTGGCCCCAAGCCCCCGCCTCTGTCCATTGTCTTCTCTCCAGGTAAACAGGGTCACCTGGGCCTCCTCTCCTCTCTTCTGTCCTCTGCCCCCCTCTGGCTGGAACCGGCTGGTCAGGTCACCGGGGTCCTCTCTTCGCAGCCCATTGTTCTCCCACTGGCTAGAACCGGCTGTGACTCCTGAGCTGGGCCTCCCGGTCACCAAGTCACCAGGTCACCCGTCGCTGTGTTATCCATTCTCCAGGTCATTGGCTGGGGTCCCAAGTTCCGTTGCCGGTCCTCTGTAACAACAAACTCCCTCTCCCCTCACCTCGTTAAACCAGTAACACCCAGGGACACTGAGTCCCACTTCCTCTGCTTGCAAACCATTGGAAATAAAACAAGGAAAAAACAAGAAAACCCCCCACTTCGTTTCATCACACAACCTTCAACCAAGTGTCCCCGAATGGTGAAATTATTGAAAGGCCCTGGCTCAGATACTCACCATCAACTGGTTGTGTCTTCTGTTTTGTGTGCAAATCGTTTTCTCCACGAGAGGATTTGATTCCTGGGCTCACATTGGCAGACTTGGTGAACATGAAAGTTCTACTGAGCACCAACAACAGACAGCAGGTGGCTATGTTAAAGAAAGAAATTACTGGACAAAAGTCTTGAAGTGAGTCGTAGCAACAATAACATTTCTAACAACACACGAGGTCTGGCACTGAGAGGGTCTAATGAAACCTTTGGCAGTCTTAATAATGGCAACGTCCTTGGCTGCTTAGAGCTCTTAGTACAGGTCTGTCGCATCTTAGGCGCATTTAACAGGTGCGATTTCAGCTTTATGCAGTCGGCAAAAACAAGAAAAAAAAAAAAAAAAAAAGAGAAAAATAACAATTTCAATACTGTTTCTGTAGGGCGGGCGAGGGATAGCTCAGTGGTTTGAGCATTGGCCTACTAAACCCAGGGTTGTGAGTTCAATCCTTGAGAGGGCCATCTGGGGCAAAATTGGTCCAGCTCGTGAAGGCAGGGGGCTGGACTCGATGACTTTTCAGGGTCCCTTCCAGCTTAAAAAAAAACTTCTCCTGAAGCGCCTCAGTGACACAAGGCAGTCAGCTCGAGAGGAGGCATTTCGCAGTTTATCACACAACTACAAAGGCTGTAAATCCGTGCTTCAGGCTTTTGGTGCAAACACTGTGCAGAACGGTGAAAAACGAGCAGAGGCAAACTCATTAGTTGAAACCATGGATCAGTCGGAGACTGCATTTATGACAACATTGTGGAGTAGTGTTCTTACAAGAGTAAAGAAAACAATCAACTTCTGCAGTCTGAAACAATGGACTTAGGCACAGCTCTGATGCTGCTGAAGTCACTCTCTGAGTTTGTGGCAGCACAACGGAAGAGTTTTCAGGAATACGAGGAATCTGCAATGTCTTTAAGTTCTACAGCTAACTTTCAGGTAAAGCGGCAACATCATCCAAACAGGGGCGGATTAATCATTTTGCCGCCCCTGGCCCCGCCCCGACTCCACCCCTTCCCCAAAGTCCCGCCCTAACTCCGCCCCCTCCCTGCCCCTATTGGTTCCCTTCCCCAAATCCCGCCCCGCCTCTTCCCCAGCATGCCGCGTTCCCCCTCCTCCCCCCTCCCTCTCTGACCAGCGAAACAGCTGCGGAGAAGTTCCCCTGCTCCAGCTGCCTCCTCCGCGAGCGCGCCGCCGCTTCCTGTTTCTCTCCCCTCCCTCCCTGCCCAGCGAAACAGCTGTTTCGCGGCACAAGCGCTGAGAGGGAGGGGAGAGAAACAGGACGCGGCGGCGCGCTCGCGGAGGAGGCAGCTGGAGCAGAGGAACTTCTCCAGGGGTGCTCAAATTTGCCGCCCCTGCAAATTTGCCGCCCTAGGCCTAGGCCTTGTCGGCCTAGGTGATAATACGGCGCTGCATCGAAAGCGTATGGCTGATGATAGTGAAGAACCTGCTCTTGTGCTGACAGGGGAAGAGAAGTTCAAAGCTGAATCATTCTACACCATAATTGATTCACTTGTCAACCATCTCAACAGAAGAATTCATGCACAGTCAGAAATAAAGAACCGTTTCTGTTTTTTAACAGGAGACCTTGACAGTACTGCTGTTAAAGAGTCTCTCAGGGCTTGGCTACACTGGCACTTTACAGCGCTGCAACTTTCTCGTTCAGGGGTGTGAAAAAACACCCCCCTGAGCGCAGCAAGTTACAGCGCTGTAAAGCGCCAGTGTAAACAGTGCTCCCAGCGCTGTAAGTTAATCCCCTTGTGGAGGTGGAGTACCTGCAGCGCTGGGAGAACTCTCTCCCAGCGCTGGAGCCGCGACCACACTCGCACTTCAAAGCGCTGCCGCGGGAGCGCTCCCGCAGCAGCGCTTTGAAGTTTCAAGTGTAGCCAAGCCCTCAGAAGATTCATTGAATTCTATCCAGGTGACCTCGATGAAGAGAGCTTTGAAGAATGGGTACACTTGTAAAGCAGCTTCCCTCCAAGCCATTATCACAAGCTCTGCCTACACCACTGCAAATGCCGACCATAATGAACGCGCATAATTTGCAAACAGCCTTTCCAAATAGTCTTTGTTGCACTGCGCATTTCCCTGATGTTACCAGTCTCACACTGCAGTGGTGAAAGGTCTTTTTCACATTTAAAAAGGATAAAAAGTGCTTCATGTGCTACAATGGTTCAAGAAAGACTTAACAGTCTTACTCTGTTATCCATTGAATCGGAGATGGTAAACTCTATAGCAGGGGTTGGCAACCTTTCAGAAGTGCTGTGCCGAGTCTTCATTTATTCACTCTAATTTAAGGTTCCGCGTGCCAGTAATGCATCTTAACGTTTTTAGAAGGTCTCTTTCTATAAGTCTATAATATAGAACTGAACTATTGTTGTATGTAAAGTAAATAAGGTTTTTAAAATGTTTAAGAAGCTTCATTTAAAATTAAATTAAAATGCAGAGCCCCCCGGCCCGGTGACCAGGACCCAGGTAGTGAGAGTGCCACTGAAAATCAGCTCGCGTGCCGCCTTTGGCATGCGTGTCACAGGTTGCCTACCCCTGCACTATAGACTTCTCTAGTTGAACTGAAACGTTTACTGCAGCAAAGGCATGTCGAAAAATCTGAAGAAAACTTTCATACATTTTATTTACAGCATCATTCTTCATAGTAGTCTTGCTTCAGGTAAGTAATTTGTATATTACATAGCGAGTATTAATATGAGTAACTTACTCAACCAAACCACTTTGTGTAGCTATTGTTAATAAAACCTAGGCAGCTATGTGCTGTCAAAGACAATTTCTGTGTCAATCTCCTGTCCCAGGGGCCCCACAAATACGTTTGTTGCTGGGCCCACAAGAAGTTAATCCGGCCCTGGGCCCAGGGCAACATGGGCCCCTCTAACCCGCCGTCTCTCTGTACCCCCAGGAGCCTGGATCCGGCATGTGGAGAAGAGAATCTCCCCGGGGGACGAGCCACTTCCCCTCGGGGTGCTGAGACACCGGCACGAACTCTGCCTGTCCCCAAACACCTCCGTCTTGGAGAATCCACCGCCAGACGGCTCCCGACCTGACAGCCGCACCCCAGAATCGCACCTCTGGCCCCACAGGCACCAGCCCCTTGTGGCGCCAGCTGGAGGAGCCGCCCCTGCGCTGGGCGCATTGGGATCCCCACAGAACAGCCCCTGGAGGGTGCCGGGGTCCCCCTCGCTGGCCCAGCCAGGCCGGTCTGTGCCCAGGGCTGTCAGTGGGGAGTGGCACTGTAGCAGCGCCGGCATCAGCAGGGCGCCGCCTTTGTCTGTGGGGAGCCTGGGGCACTGTGGGGCCGGGCGCTTGATAACTAACCCCTTCCCGGCCGGATTCCCAGCGCTGCCTGCTCCCTTTCCTTAGGGCCGGGCACCCGGCATTTCACAGCCACGGTCACCCCACCCGCCTGCCCCCTGCCCCTTCGCAGCCAGCTCCTGATTGGGGGTCCCCTCGAGTCTAAACCGGCCACCCCCAGTTACAGCCTCCCCCTCAGACACCCGCCGTCATCCCCCGTCCATCCAGGGCCGCACTGGGAGGGTGCGTTTGGCCCTAGCGCTTTCCCAACAGGCGGCTGGGTCGTTAAATCCCCCAGGACCACCAGGGCTCATCGCCCAGCCCAGAGCCGGGCCCCTCCCCCCATCCTGAAGAATCGCAGCCCCCTCCCCCCCCCCCGCCCAGTGCCCAGAGACAGATCCCTCGGGCCCTGTGTGTGGGGCGCTGTGTCTGGCCCTGGCGCTGGAATAACGGCACTTACTGCCCCCCCCAGGTGTCTGTCCCCCTCCTTTCTCTGCAGTGGGGTCCCCCAGCCCCTTTTCTCTTCCCCTTTCTCCCTAGACCTCCCCCACCCCGTATTTCTATTGTACAAACCCCCAGAGCTTCCTTCTCCTTTGCCCCCCAAATCTCCCCACCCCAGGGGGCGGCTGTGATACCGGAGCCTCCAAATGTCCCCTCGTGGTGGGTTCAGCCGACGAAGGTGAGTGAGAAGTTCAGGCAGCGTCACGAGAACCTGGACGAATGAACGTTGGGGGGAAAGTTGGCGAGACAGAAAGACGGGATTCAGGGCCGGCTCCAGCGTTTTTGCTGCCCCAAGCGGTGAAAAAAAAAGAAGAAGCCACGATCGGCAGCAGCTCTACTTCATTCTTCGGCGGCAATTCGGCGGCANCCCCACCCTGTATTTCTATTGTATAAACCCCCAGAGCTTCCTTCTCCCCTGCCCCTAAATCTCCCCACCCCAGGGGGCGGCTGTGATACCGGAGCCTCCAAATGTCCCCTCGTGGTGGGTTCAGCCGACGAAGGTGAGTGAGAAGTTCAGGCAGCGTCACGAGAACCTGGACAAATGAACGTTGGGGGGAAAGTTGGCGAGACAGAAAAACGGGATTCAGGGCCGGCTCCAGCGTTTTTGCTGCCCCAAGCGGTGAAAATAAAAGAAGAAGCCACGATCGGCAGCAGCTCTACTTCATTCTTCGGCGGCAATTCGGCGGCAGGTCCTTCCCACCGAGGGGGACTGGGGGTCCCGCCGCCGAAGGCCCGGACTTGCCGCCCCTCTCCGTTGGCCGCCCCAAGCACCTGCTTGCTGCGCTGGTGCCTAGAGCCGGCCCTGATAGGATTAGTCCAACCCGAGCGGCCGCCGGACAGAACCCACGGGCCAGGCTGGGGCCCGCCTGGGACACGGGAGAAGTGGGGGAGCTGAAATCCGAGACCCAAAATTGGGGTGTTGGAAACGAGGCCTCATTGGTGGATAAAATATTGCGGGGACGGGCTGTGCCGCCCACCACCCTTTGGGGTGTTAAAGAAAGAGACTCGCTTCACCGTCATGGTTGCCACCCCCGTCCCCTGGGCCCCCCAGGCCATCCGGACACTGCTCCGCGGAGATGTCCTGAGCAGAGCGGCCAGAGAGAGGGACCCCGACGCCATCACCCCTCCGCCGGCTGAACCCCCAAGCCGGGAGGAAACGGGGTCGGACTTTAACAGCAGCCGCGGCGGCTCCGGCTCCAGCCCAGCCCCGCTGGCTCCTCTCCCCCGCCAGGACAGTCGCTAGCGTTTCCGGGGCCCGCGGGGAGACGCCCAAACCTGGGGGATTTTCCAGCTAACGGGGCTGAGGCCGGGGCTGGAACAAACCCCTCATTTCACACGGCATCTGCCACGGCTCCCCTGGTTCCTGCTCTGCTGTGTCTGTAACAGCCGGTCCCAGGGGTCACTGGGGGGTTTGCCGTGGGGCTGAGCAGGCTGCAGGCTCTGGACCCCGCCCCTGGCCCACGTTCAACCCTGTTCAGTGTGGGGCAGGGGCTGGGGCCTGTTCGCACCTTGGGCCCTTTATTGCATCTCCATGAACACAACAGGGCGCAGAGTGATTTAGCCGCTGGTGCTTCTGGGCCCCCCCATGGTGGGTGTTTGGGAGGAGCTGGTTTCAGGGAGCCAGGAGCTTGAGGGAAGTAGGTTGGGGGTGTCAGGGTTGAGGGGAGAGGGGTTGGGATGGGGGATAGTAGGTTGAGGGCAGACAGGGTCCCCCCAAAGGTCAGAACTGGGGGGCAGGATTGTTTGGGCATGTGGGGGGGGGAGGGGGCAGATGGTGCCCCCCATGAGGGAGCTGCCATTTCCACCCCTCGGCAGCTTCCCCTCTCACTGTCCCCTCCTACTCCTGACCCCTCAGTCCTGGGGCCCCACTTTCTTTCCCCTCAGTCTCCTGCCCCCACAACACCCCACACCCTCCTCTGCCCCACATTCCCTGAGGGAGGACGGGGGGTGTGAGGGGATAGGGGATGGGGTGGGCAGAACGGCGGAAGGGGATGGGGGGAATGAGAGGACACAAGAGGTGGTGAAGGGACACAGGCCAGGGGGCAGAACAGGGGGCTGAGGGGCCCAATGCGTAAACATTGGGGGTGGGGGGTGCAGGGCAAATGAGCTGGGGAGCCAGAGCTGGGGCATCTGCCTGGGGGGCCAGTTTCTCTTGAGCTCTGTCCCCGTGTTCTTGCCCCCTCCCCTTTCTGGGGGGCTGGTCGGCTGCCGCCCTCCATGTCTCTTTCGCAGCATCCTGAGGTGAGCTCAGCCCAGGGCCCTGAGCTGCCCAGACCCACTGCCCCACGGATGGGCTGGGGAAGGGGACATGGGGCCTTTCACGTCTAGGGGGCTGGCTCTCATCTGTGTCCTTTTCTCTGAGCACCAGACCCCACCCGCCAACCAGAGTCAGGGAGAGAACCCAGGAGTCCTGGCTCCCAGCCACCCCCGCCCCCCAATCACTAGACACCACTCCCCTCCCAGAGCTGGGGTATACAACAGGGTAGGTGCCGGGCATCAGGTTTACACAGACTTTCACTGGCAGTGGCAGAATCAGGAAGCGAGCGCCGGCTCTGGGCAGACTTCCCCTTTTGCGGTTTTATTGACTGCTCCTTTAACAACTCAGGAGCTACATTTATCCCTCCCTCCCCCGGTCATGGGGGCCAGAAACCACAACCCCCACACCCCTGTCCTGTCTCTGTCCAGGCCCCTCCAGCCTCATGCTCCAGGGTGGGCGCTGGGCCCAGCTGGGTGAGGAAGGAATCTCTGTCGCTCAGTGCGGGGCACTGTGAGTGTGGGGGGGGATCCCTCCTCTGCTCTGAGCTGCTGCTCCAGGTAGGTTGGATGGGTTTGTTGGAAAAGGTCAGGGCAGCCTGTACACCTCTTGATGCCTCCTGAGATTCCCCCTTTCCCAGCTGGTCCCCAGACTGGGCAGCTCCCATGTGGGGCTGGGAGGTGATGGGTGGGGGACCAGGGAGCTGCAGGAGGGAATGTGGTTTACTGGGCGTTGCAGGGAGCTGGCTTTGCTCTGACCGCAGTAGATTTGGCCCGGAGATTGCAGAGAAACCATCTGATGGGGAAGAAAGGGGCTGAGTGCATTACGGGCTTCCTGGGGCTGCAACCCACGGCGCAGTTCCTCATTCCGCTCGCACTCGGGCCTCAGGCTGGGTGGAGCTGGGCACCGGGGTGTTGGTGGCAGCGCTGAGGGGCCCCCCCACTGCCCCGTCATGGCGTCTGCTCTCACCATCCTCCTCCTCGGTGAGTATCGGAGACAGCCAGGGCGTGTGTCCATGGGGGGGAATCTGAGACCAGGGCATGTGCCCACGACAGTGGGTGGGGATGTGAGACCAGGGTGTAGGATCCAGTTGCTCTGGGATCTGGTCACTAACGAGCCGTCTCCTCTCCAGGCTGCTGGCTGGCCGGGCACAGCGGGGCGTGGGGAGGTGAGTATCAATCTGTGGGGAGGACGGTAACATCAAGGACGGGGGAGGGGGTGGGGTGGGAAAAAGAGGAACTGAGCCCTGAACCTTCCCCAAAACTCAACCCAAACTCTTCCTGTGAGCTCAGATCCCGCCCCGTTCTTCTGTGCCCTGCCGCCCCCCCGATGGAATAACTAGGAGCCGGATCTGGCTCCTGGGGTCTGACGAAGCAGATGGGAACCATCCCCTGGTTAAATGTCCTGTCCCCCAGGCTGTGAGGATCAGGTATGGGGAGGCGGCCCGTGGATTTATTTCAGCTCATACAAACGCTAACAGGGCCCTGTGTGACGAAGTGAGAATGTTTTGTTGTGTTCTCTGAATACTGAGGGGGAAGGTTGCAGGGGAGCTGGGCTGGGACTGCCTGCATGGGGGGAGGGAGATACCTGAGCATGTAACATGAGAACCCAAGAGGGGAGTTGCAGACCAGGTAACACCTCTGCCTGGGAACCTGGACACAGGACAAAGGCTGGGGGAGGAGCTCGGGGGAAGGGAGAAAGGAGACGCCTGGAAGGGGTTTTCAGTTTTGGAAGCTGGCTGGAAATAGAAAGGGGAGCCTGACGGGGCTTGGGGCTTCCCAGCGGGGAGCGTGGCCTCCCTGGGGCCCCCAGATAGACCTAACTAAAGGGGATCCTGTTGTCTGTACTGGCAAGACCTGTTTTGGACTGTGTTCCTGTCATCTCAATAAACCTTCTGTTTTACTGGCTGGCTGAGAGTTATGGTGAATCGCAGGAAGCTGGGGGTACAGGGCCCGGACTCCCCCCCCCCCCACTCCGTGACAACTGGTGGCAGCGGTGGGATGTACTGCACCCCGTGGACGGCGCTTCCTGCAGTAAGTGACTGGGGAGCAGTAAAAGGAAGGGGGTTTGACGGGGACCAGGCATGCTGAAGAGTCAGCGAGGGACGATTTCAGGAGTGATTAACCCCTGGGAGCGTGTGACCAGTGAGAAGGACTTTTGCAGTAACAGGGTCCCCCGGGGGATTGCGGCGAGCGGTCCCAGGGGCGGAGGAGTCTGCAGCTCGACCCTGGCAGAGAGGTGGTGACCTCGAGAAGGGCTGGCACACTAGGGGTCTCCCTGGAGACTGTGGGGAGCAGTGAGCACCCAGGCCTGTGAGTGGCCAGCAGGAAGATGTATGCCAAGCGGCTTAAGAGCGACCTGGTGGAGCTGTGTAAGCAGAGGGGGCTGCGCATTGGGAGGTCCACCAAAGAACAGCTCATTGCCCAGCTGGAGGAGGGAGATCACTTGAATGATCTGATTCCTGTCTCTGAGGGAAGCAGCCTGGCAGATGCAGCGCAGGCACCAGTGTCTGTCCCAGCTGGGAGTGGTCAGCCAGCTGCTGAGGGCTTCCCGAGACCCCCCCTTCCTATGCCTTGGGGAAGGGTGGGGAGGAGCCCAGCGAATACCGAGGGCACCGTGACCCCCCTGGCCAGCAGGGGATCCTCCCGCCGAAGATCAGCCTCCGAGGAGGGGGGGCGGCTGGATTGGGAGAGAGAGCTACAACTGAGAGAGCTGGCGGATCGTGAGAAACAGCGTCAGCATGAGGAGAAACAGCGTCAGCATGAGCGGGAGGAGACGGAGAACCAGCGTCAACATGAGGAGAACCAGCGTCAGCATGAGGAGAACCAGCGTCAGCATGAGCTGGAACTGGCCANCGGGGTGATGGGCAGAGCTGAAGTTATAAACCTCAGTGTATAGGAGAGACTTGCACAGTCCCCTATGTCACGGAGTCCCTGGGCGATGCTCTGGAACTGCTCCCCACAAAGCCAGTCAGGACTTTGGGGAGCCTCCTCTCCCTCGGAGCAGACTGTTTTCAGGGCAAGAAGCTCACAGGTCTTCACCTCCTGGGTCTCTCCTTGGAGCATTCAGCATATGCCCCTCCGTGTGCTTCCCACAGCGAGTCCGCCCAGGCGGGGTCCTGGGGAAGCCAGAGGTCCTGCAAGCACCCCCCACTTCGCAGTCAGACGTGACTCTCAGCCAGCCAGTAAAACAGAGGTTTATTAGATGACAGGAACACGGTCTAAAACAGGTCTTGCAGGTACAGACAACAGGACCCCCTCAGTTAGGTCCATCTTGNGGGGGTACGCCCGCAAGTGGACAGCTGGGGCCCAAACTAAAGAGGACGTGCTCGACCTATTCGTACTGGAGCACCTGTATGACCAGTGCCCCTCCAACCTGAGGCTGTGGTTGGTGGACAAAAAACCAGAGAGTCCGCAGCATGCAGGGCAGCTGGCCGACGAGTTTGTGAACTGTCGGGCAGGGGATACCAGGGAGGCGTCCCAAAGGAACAGGCCCGCCGCGATGCAGCGAGAGAGTCACCACGGGACCTCCCATAGGGAAAATATGGAGAACCCCCACCAAAGGGGAACATCCGGCATCAGGACCAACCGACCCGCTCGAGGGGACCAACGGGACATGAGCTGCTATTACTGTGGCCGGGGAGGCCACATACGGGCCCAGTGCCCCAAGCTCAGGGACAGGCTGAGCAGACCGAATCCGCACAGGGTTGACTGGGTAGGGACCCAGCCAGATGAGGGGCAGATGGCCCAGGCAAGGAGGGCTGACAACCTCCCAACTGCTCAGGAGGGAGGAGGGCCCCAAGCCAGTTTCTCTGGGGGGATGGATGCTCCGGACACCAAGTTCTCCGTTTACAGGGTGGGCGCGGGGCTGTCCCTGCGGAACGAGTGCCGTGTTCCCCTGGAGGTGGATGGGAGAAAAGTCTATGGATACTGGGACACGGGCGCTGAGGTGACGCTGGCCCGGCCCGAGGTGGTGGCCCCAGATCGGGTGGTGCCCGACACCTTCCTGACCCTGACGGGGGTGGGTGGGACCCCATTCAAGGTGCCCGTGGCGAGGGTACACCTCAAATGGGGGGCCAAGGAGGGCCCCAAGGACGTGGGCGTACACCGCCATCTGCCCACTGAGGTGTTGATGGGGAGAGACCTGGAGGACTGGCCAAGCAACCCCCAGGGTGCCCTGGTTGTGACCCGTAGTCAGGGCCAGCGAGGGGCACTGCGCCCTGACCCTGGGGAGGGTACCTTCCCCGAGGCGCAGGACCCTAACCCGGTGGGGAGGGGGCGCCCAGGGACACGACTCAGAGAGGCTGCGGCCTCAGACCCAGCCAGCAGGAGGGAGCAGGTCCCCATCCCTGGCCCAGCCGCTGAGTTCCAGGCCGAGTTGCAGAAAGATGATCCTTCCTTGCGGAAGATAAGGGACCTGGCCAACCTCAGTACGGTACAGACCATGGGGAGAGGATGCCGGAAAAGGTTCCTGTGGGAGAAGGGGTTCCTGTACCAAGAATGGGCTCCCCTCGGGGAAATGGAGTCAGGGGAAGTCAGGAGGCAGCTGGTGGTACCCCGGAAGTATCGCCGCCAGCTGCTGTACTGGGCCCACGACACCCCCCTCTCAGGGCACCAGGGAATCTGGCGTACCCAGCAGAAGCTGCTACAGAACTTTTACTGGCCGGGGGTCTTTGTTACGGTCCGGCAGTATTGCCAATCCTGTGACCCCTGTCAGAGGGTGAGGAAGGCCCGGAACAAGGGGAAAACAGCTTTGGGACCCTTGCCCAGCCTAGAGGAGCCTTTCCAAGGGGTGGCCAAGGTCAGAAGGGGGACTCCTCACCAAGGGAGCCCGAATCCTAGTCCTCCAGACTGGAATGCTGGGAGAAGACCCCACCCCAGTCTGAACCCCAGGGGTATGGGGGTGGAAAAAGGGCACAGGCCGCATGAGCCTCCCCACATGCGGACTACGAGTGCCATCGAGCAGACCCTAACAAAAAGGGGACAAAAAACTGGAAGGGCCTGGTGTAATTCTCACCAAGGAAAGGGAGAGATGATGGGGCATCATCCATGGGAACGTTGCTAGGTTTGAACTTCCCCAGGTCACTGGCTGAAGTGACCCTGCTCAGTTCGGTCTTGAAGGGGGGAGAGATGTGACGAAGTGAGAATGTTTTGTTGTGTTCTCTGAATACTGAGGGGGAAGGTTGCAGGGGAGCTGGGCTGGGACTGCCTGCATGGGGGAAGGGAGATACCTGAGCATGTAACATGAGAACCCAAGAGGGGAGTTGCAGACCAGGTAACACCTCTGCCCGGGAACCTGGACACAGGACAAAGGCCGGGGGAGGAGCCGGGGGAAAGGGAGACAGGAGACGCCTGGAAGGGGTTTTCAGTTTTGGAAGCTGGCTGGAAATAGAAAGGGGAGCCTGACGGGGCTTGGGGCTTCCCAGCGGGGAGCGTGGCCTCCCTGGGGCCCCCAGATAGACCTAACTAAAGGGGATCCTGTTGTCTGTACTGGCAAGACCTGTTTTGGACTGTGTTCCTGTCATCTCAATAAACCTTCTGTTTTACTGGCTGGCTGAGAGTTATGGTGAATCGCAGGAAGCTGGGGGTACAGGGCCCGGACTCCCCCCCCCCCACTCCGTGACACCCTGTCTGTGGGCTCTGGATCCCCTCGGGGAACTGAAATGGTCACGGTCAGTACAGCTGTGGGGGAGAACCCCCCTGATTCGCGCCCAACAGCTCCCTCCCCTGCACTCACAGCCCCCCCGTTCCCAAGGCCTGGGGAAAGGTGGGTCTTGAGCGACTCCTGCCGGTCACAGACTATTTCCAACCCCAGGGTGGGGGGCAGAGCTGCAGGGGGCCCACTGGTCAGGCTCCCTGGCTGGTCCGTGGTGGGGCTGGGGG
The DNA here is from genome assembly GCA_003942145.1 of Platysternon megacephalum. Classification (NCBI taxonomy): domain Eukaryota; kingdom Metazoa; phylum Chordata; order Testudines; family Platysternidae; genus Platysternon; species Platysternon megacephalum. Next base: position 71,512 of record QXTE01000695.1, read on the forward strand.
GGGGGGGCAGGTGATCTCTCATGCAACCAGGTCCTGAGCGAAGTCTGGGTGAACCCCCTGCCCCCGAGCCCCATGGGCAGCCAGTGCCAACCCTGGTAGGGGACAGACTCCTAGAGAGGCCGAATGACGGATGGACTGAATTGGGGCGGGGGGGAGCCGGGGGGGCTGTGTCTCCCCTGTTTAACTCCTGTCTCTTGTTGAAAGCAGGGCATGAATTTCCCAAACCCACCATCTGGGTGAGCCCCAGCAGGGTGGTGGCGCTCGGGGGAAGCGTCACCATCCGCTGTGAGGGTTTGTACCTGGGCATGGAGTTCTTTCTGCGTAAAGCTGGACACCTGAACCCGCAGGTGCGGTCGGTGCGTGATGGGCCCGTGGCTGAATTTCCCATCCCCAGTGTCAGCCGGGAAGATGGAGGGAGCTACACCTGCGACTATCAACCCATATCGGATCAGAGTCGCTCATCGCATCCCAGCGACCCCGTCGAGATCATTGTAGGCGGTGAGGGAGGGGCCCGGCCCAGCGTCCCGGCCCCCAGCCCCACACCCAGCCAGACCCACAGGGGGTCTCTGCACCGATGGGACGCTCAGAGCCAGGCTCTGCCCTGAGCCCTGGGCCCAGCAGACGGGATGCCCAGCCGGGGAGTGGGGATGGAGGCACTGGTGGGTTCCCATCTAGTGGGGAGAAGCAGCCACTGGAGATCTGGGACAGAGGGAGGGTCGATCCCTGCCTCCAGGGGGAGCTGCAGAGCAGGGGGGTCCTTTCCCAGGCAACACATCAGTTACGGGGTGATGGGCGGAGCTGAAGGTTATAAACCTCAGTGTATAGTAGAGACTTGCACAGACCCCCACAAGTCAGTGGTGGTGCTGTGCAGAGAACCCAGGAGTCCTGGCCCCCATCCCCCCTGCTCTCCCCACTAGACCCCACTCCCCTCCCAGAGCCAGGGAGAGAACCCAGGAGTCCTGGCTCCCAGCCCTCGCAGAAGAGAAGCCAGGGAGTGAATGGACCCTGGAGACTGGACTGGCCTGTCACCCGCTAGGGAGAAGAGCTCTGGGCCCCCAGGGGCTGGGGTTGCCCCGTGTCTCATGCTGTTAGCCCAGGGCTCAGAGGAAACTCTGGGCCCCTGTGGAAAGGCATCCAGGAGCCCGTCCCCAGGGCCGCCGGGTCCCAACATGACCCACCACTGAGGCCGCGTGGTGAGGACGGGCCCCAGGACTGAGTGACGGGGCCTGTGTCTCACGGCCTGTCTGCTTCCCACTGCAGAGCCCAGCTACCCCAAACCCAACATCTCCCTGAGCCGCAGCGGGGGGGTCTCCCTGGGGGGAGCCATGAGCGTCTGGTGTCGGGGGCAGCGCCGGGGCGTGCGGTTCGTGCTGAATAAAGAGCGACGCCATTTTTCACACGTGGATTCGGACCGGTTGGAGGTTGTGTTTCCCATCAGCAACGTGCGCCGGGAGCACGGCGGGAACTACAGCTGCTCCTATCACAGCAGATCGGAGCCGTTCGCCGTGTCGTACCCCAGCGACCCCGTGGAGCTGGTGGTGAGAGGTGAGGGGCCCGGCTCAGCGTCCACGTTCCCAGCCCCACCCCCAGCCAGATCCTCACGGGGGCTCGGTGCCAATGGGATGCTCAGAGCCAGGCTCTGCCCTGAGCCCTGACCCAGCAGAGGGGACGCCCGGCCGGGGAGCGGGGACGGAGTCACTGGGGGGTTCCCCAGCCAGGGGGGAGCAGCAGCCCCTGGAGACTCGGGGCAGGGAGGCGACTTTAACGCTTCCCCTTGTGCATAGGAACCGTGAGTCACTATTTAATCCCGTGATCCTACTGAGTCCCTGCCCTGCAGCCCAGTGCCCCCTAGCACTACAAATCCCCCAAATCTTGCTGGCTCTGACCCCTTGTGATGCCCTGGGCCCCCCCAACATCCTCCCCATAGAATTTTCTGCTGCCTTTGCCCTGTGGTGTCCCAGCCCCTTGGGCGCCGCCTAGGGCGGGAGGGGCTGGAGGGGAACAGACCAGCCGCTCCCGGCACTCACGGCTGCTGCTGTTTCCCAGGTGGATCGGAATCGCCGGCACCTCTGGGTCTGACCAGCCCCATCATCGCCGGGGTGAGCGCGGCAGCCGCCGGCTTCCCCCTCCTCCTCCTCCTCGTGGTGGCCTTCGTCTGCTTCAGAAAAACCCGAGCCAGTGAGTGCCCCGCCCAGCGAGGGAAGGGTTAAACCTGCCGCTAAGCAGGGCGGGATGGGGTCACGGCTGGGATGGGGGACTGTGCCGGGGAAGCCAACGGGTGGGGGGCCTCAGCAGAGGGTTCTGCTGCATGGGTAGTCTCTGTACACAGCTGTCTCGCCCCAGAGGGGCCACTTCTCAGGGCCAGCTAAGGGGTCCGCATATAACCAGTCCCCTTGCCCCACCCCAGAGGTGGCTGCATCTTAGCACTGGGTGAGGGGTCCCTGTATAAAAAGCCACCGGCACCGAGCCTCTCAGGTACATGGGGTGCCAGGGGAGCCGACCTATGGATCAGGTTCATTATAACGAGTCACTAATGAGGGTGGACTGGGGACAGGAAAAGCCCCCCTAGTTAATCTGCCCCTCCCCTGGCGCATACTATGGTGTTACACTGCCCCCGGCTTGTCCGTCCCACCCCAGCAGGGATCCAGGCTCAGCTTCAGAGGGAAGCCTCCCAGGCCCCCCCCCCCCGATTCCTGTTGCCCTGTGGGGCTGAGTGGCCGCGTGCTGGTACCGGGGGATCCCGATCGGCTCATGGGGGATTCTGGTTTGTGTCCCTCTGCAGGAAAAGGAGCCGCACCGAGACCGAGCAGGTAGGAACCCGACTCCTCCTCCCCTCCCGATCTGCCTGCCTCGGTCACAGAGCTCCTGGGTTCTGTTCCCGGCTCTGGGAGGGGAGTGGGGTTGGGGGCCAGGACTCCTCAGAGTTGATCTGGGCCTGCTGACAGTGGAGGGGCACAACCCCAGAACAGCTGGAGTCACATATCACCCCCCCAGAAAGCAGAGACCACCCCCCCCCGTGCAGCTCCCAGCTGTTCGTCTGCTCCTGCCTCTGCCTCTCTGTCATGGACTCCCAGGTTGTGCCCACTCTTTGCCCCGTGCGGTCCGTGGGTGAACCCCCTTCAGTGAGACAGCCCTTCTTGGGTCCACTCTCTCTCGGGGGTTAAGCCCCTTCACCTCCTGGAGCCGCACCTTTCTGAGCCTTAGCACGTCTGTCTCTCTCCGTGGGCCCCCTCAGGGAGTCCCCTCGCTCTATACCTCCAGGGGCCTCCACTCCCAGGGGGAATAATGCCCCCCTGTTCTCTAGCCCGGAGCGACTCTCGGCCAGCGTAAAACAGGAGGGTTTATTGAGCGTCTGAACCCAGCACAGGAAACTCTCCAGGCCTCAGGCCTGGCCTCCCTCAGCACAGCACATCCCAGTCTCCCCTGCATCCAGGTGGGCTCTGCCTGCTCCCTCGCTCCAGCCCAGAGCCCCCCTGCTTCCCAGCTGGGCATCTGATATCACTGTCCTCAAGCCCCGCCTCTGTCCATTGTCTTCTCTCCAGGTAAACAGGGTCACCTGTGTCTCCTCTCCTCTCTTCTGTCCTCTGGCCCCTCTGGCTGGAACCGGCTGGTCAGGTCACCGGGGTCCTCTCTTCACAGCCCATTGTCCTCCCACTGGCCAGAACCGGCTGTGACTCCCGAGCTGGGCCTCCGGGTCACCAGGTCACCAGTCGTTGGGGTCTCCATTCTCCAGGTCATTGGCTGGGGTCCCAAGTTCCATCGCTGGTCCTTTGGAACAACAAACTCCCTCTCCCCTCACCTCATTAAACCAGTAACACCCAGGGAAACTGAGTCCCACTCCCTCTGCATGCAAACCATTGGAAAACCAGGAAAAAGCAAGACCCCACCCCTTCATCACACTCCCCCTGTCCAGCGCGGCTCCCCAGCTCAGCTGCTCCGCAGGGAGGGGCCCGGCTGCACCATGTGACTGAGCAATCTGGGGGGGGGGCATGTGACTCTTTATGCCCCCACCAACATGTCGCCTCTGCCTGGGTTCTGTCCCGAGCTCTGTCAGGAGAGTGGGGTCTAGTGGTTGTGGCGGGGGCGTTAGGGAACAGGGTTCAGTGTGAGGCGGGATTGGGGGCTCTCTGGGTGTGTTGGGGAATCTCCCTGCGGGTGGGGGGATATGACATTTACAAGCGGATTTTCTCTCTTTTAGGACCAGCCCCTTGGGGGTGTTGGAGGCCCCGGATCAGCAAGACCCCGTCTGTGAGTAACACACCCAAGGGGGTACCAGGGTGGGGCAGGACCCCTGGGGAGGGGCAGGGCTTGTGGGGGCTCCACCCATACGGGGCAGGGCCTGATTTACAGCTGCTGCTGGGTGGCACTAAGGAGAGGGTCCCAGAGGTAGCGGCTGTCAGCTGAGCTTCTTGCCTCCCTCCCCACCAGCTTCCTGGGGGCCACCCTCCCCTCCCCCTCTAGCTCTAACCACTTGACCCCGCTCCCCTCCCAAAGCCGGGGTGACAACCCAGGCATCCTGACACCCAGCCCCCCTGCCCCGCCATAACCCCCTAGACTCTGCTGCTGTCTCTGTTCCTCAGTTTTCCTCTCTGTAACACGGGGCTAATGCCCATGGCCCATGCTGTGGGGCGGGGGAGGGGTGGGTGTGCCAGGCTCTGACCCCCCTGGATGGACGGAGGGGTCGGAGCTGGGTGTGGGGTTCTGCTCTGGGCCGGCCGGGGGTGCAGCTCAGCGGGTGTCTCTGTTCCGCAGACGCCTCCATCGACAAAGGGAAAGAGCCGCAGACCCTGGTAAGTGTCCCCTGTCTGCCTGTGGGCCCTGACCCCAACCCTAACCCACATGGGCCCTACTCACCTTATCTGACACACTCAGTATTTTGGGGTGGGGATTGGGTTGCTGGGAGGGGCTTATGGGATCGTCAGCTGGGATTGCAGGTGTGTGTGTGTGTGTGTGTCCCTGCTGGAGGGGACAAGCCCTGCTCTGTGTGAATGTGTGTGTGTGGCGGGGGGTTGGTGCACACACACACACTCCAGTGACTATCTCCCCTGGCACCTCTAGGAGCCCGACCCCAGCGCCGACGGACTCACCTACGCCGAGCTGGACCGTCAGGCACTGCAGGCCAAGCGGGGGGGCCCGACCCCTGCCCCTGAGCCCGCCCAGCCCAGCGTGTACACGGCGATCAACGTGAGCCAGGGGCCCCCGCAGTGAGAGCCCCCCACAGCCATGGGGCGCCGGCCCCGAGGGGGTGACAGACTCACGGACTTTAAGGCCAGAAGGGGCCATCGTGATCATCTGGTCTGACCTGCTGCACATCGCAGGCCACAGAGCCTCACCCGCCCCCTCCTGTCGCAGACCCCCAGCCTCCAGCTGAGTCACTGACGGCCTCAAATCACGGGTTAAAGACTTCAAGTTACGGAGAATCCACCATTGACACTAGTTGAAACCTGCCAGTGCCCCGCGCCCCAGGCCACAGACGAAGGTGAAACCCCCCCAGGGTCTCTGCCAATCTGACCTGGGGGGGAAACTCCTTCCTGACCCCAGATACGGCGACCAGTTAGACCCTGAGCATGTGGGCAAGACCCACCAGCCAGACACCTGGGAACGGATTCTCTGTAGTAACTCAGAGCCCTCCCCAGCGAGTGTCCCGTCTCCGGCCGTTGGAGAGATTTGCTGCTAGCAGTCGCGGATCGGCTCCATGCCGTTGTGGGATGTCTCCTCATCCCGTCCCCTCCAGAAACGTCTCAAGCTCAGTCTTGAAGCCAGTTAGGTCCCTTGGGAGGCTGCTCCAGAACTTCGCTCCTCTGACGGTTGGGCCTTGTCTACACTACGGAGTGTTGTCGACAAAAAGCTCCATAATAACATCGCTATTGCACGTTCCCACTGCGCTTCCTCTGCCGGCAGAGCGCGTCCACGTTTGGTGCTCCAGCGTCGACAGCGAGAGCAGTGCATTGTGGGTAGCTATCCCACCGTGCTACTCAGCACCTTCTGCAGCTAGGNTGGCTCCCGAGACTGTTTTTGTTGTTGTTGGCTTTTGCTGTTGCTGTTTTATTTGCTTTTATTGTTTTTGCTGTTATTTTTGCAACTTTGCTTTTTTTTTTTTTATATATAGCTGGTTGAGGGGGTTGGATTTCCCCCCTTCTGTCTTGTCAGGTAGCAGCTGGCCTTGGACTGGAGTCAGCTTTTTATTTTTGGACTGAGCTTGCTAGCTGCAGTGTTGAGTTAACCCTTTTTTTTTTTTTTTGGGCCTTTTGGACTCTGCAAAGGAAACTTCCACTCTCCACTCGCACACCTTTGACCCTCTCCAAAATGCTTTGCGATGCTTGCAACAGCCTTAGCAATATACAATGCTGATCTGCCTTTCCAGGAGACTCCCTAAGGGGAGAGGGCCACTGGATTGTGACTTTTCCCCCTTGACCCTGAATTAATATTTTGTTGGGAGGGGTTATGTCATAAACAGATAGCGAAGGGTTAATGCCTCTTTTACCTGTAAAGGGTTAAGAAGTTCACCTAGCCTAGCTGACACCTGACCAAAGGAACCAATGGGGGGACAAGATGTTTCAAAAGGAAGGAGGGAAGTTCCCTTTGTCTTGAGTCAGTTTCAGTTCTGGCCGGAGAGGAAAAGGAATCAGGAATCAAACAGGGTAGTGAGTATTTAGTGAAGGAATTAGCTTATGTTTCTTTTCTTTTTGTAACTTGTCTTGGGCATTATAGGAATAATCAAATTGGCTATTTTTTGATGTACTACGGGTTTTGCCCAGGGGAACATCCTCTGTGTTTTAAATCTGTTGTCTGTGAGATCAGCTTGTATGCTATCTCCCAGAGGTTTTTCTTTTACCTTTCTTTTCTTTAATTAAAAGCCTTCTTTTTAGAGACCTGATTGATTTTTCCTTGTTTTAAGATCCAAGGGGGTTGGATCTGGGCTCACCAGGAATTGGTGGGGGAAAGGAGGGGGGATGGTTAATTTCTCCTTGTTTTAAGATCCAAGGGTTTTGGGTCGGTGTTCACCAGGGAATTGGTGGAGGAGTCTCTCAAAACTACCCAGGGAAGGGTTGTAGTACTTGGGAGGAAAAGATTTTGGGGGAGAAGACTGAGTTTCCCAAATGACTCAAATATTTGGGTGGTGGCAGCATACTGATCTAAGCTGGTAATTAAGCTTAGGAGTTCTCATGCAGGTCCTCACATCTGTACCCTAAAGTTCAGAGTGGGGGTGAAACCTATGACAGGTTACTCTTTAGGTTTTTTTTTTTTGGTATGGTGGTGAGGGTTACGGTTGGCTTTTTATATAAACAGCAATAGAGCATACATAAAATTATTAGGACAGCAACAATTGCATACATTAGCCAATAATGACTTTTGGCTTTATTATATAGCAGAACATATATAGGGATAGCTCAGTGGTTTGAGCATTGGCCTGCTAAACCCAGGGTTGAGAGTTCAATCCTTGAGGGGGCCACTTAGGGATCTGGGGCAAAATTGGTCCTGCTAGGGAAGGCAGGGGGCTGGACTCGATGACCCTTCGGGGTCCCTTCCAGCTCTATGAGATAGGTATATCTCCATATATATTTTTTTTTGTTGGCATAGTTGCCCCACTCGAATGGCGGTGGCAAACGCAGCTTTCTCTTGGTTAAACTCAGACTTTAAGGTCAGAAGGGACCATTATGATCATCTAGTCTGATCTCCCGCATGATGCAGGCCACAAAAGCCGACCCACCCACTACAACGTGAGGTGTAGCACTGTGAAGTAGGAGGCATTTGTTTGGAATACTGAAAGCTGCTCTTGGGTGCGCACTAACGGAAGAAAGACATTGGGTGTTTGTAGCGGTGCCTTCTCCCAGGCCCTCCACAAACTCAGCCGGAGACCGCTCCAAAGTACATGCACCAGTGCTCTTTTATTCTTGGTGCCTATCCCCACCACCTACTACAGGTCTGTCGCATCGTAGGCGCATTTAACAGGTGCGAGTTCAGCTTTACGCGGGCGGCAAAAACAAAAAAAACAAACAAAAAAAAACAAAAGAGAAAAACAACAATTTAAATACTGTTTCTGTAGGGTGGGCGATTCCGCCCGCCATTACACTCTATGTAATTTTGACTATACGTGGTTTTCGCTTTACGTGCTGCCCGCGGAACATAACCCCAGCGTAAGATGAGACAGACCTGTATTTACATATCTTACAGACCAACACCCGGGAGACCGCTAGCTTCTCCTGCCAGCAGGGATATAGTGCTCCTCCCTTTCCTGTCTCACCCCCTTGGCTTCCTCCCAGCCAGCTTTATATAGCAGGCTGGCCACTCAGACCCATAGGTGCATCCCCTCAGGTGATTAGGGCATGGCCTCCCCGGCCAGTCCTAACTAATCCCCCTTTTAAGCGGAGCTGGGCTAACGGCAGCCGGGCTTGGCTCTCCTAGCCAGCACCCTGTTACAGTGTTATTCATGGAAAATTAAACAGAACATAGTTAGAAATATTAACAGTCTGTTGCATAACGGCCGGCCAATGCGCTGAAAAATGTTGTGTTTGTGATTTTAACAGTATTATTTGAGGGGCCTTTATAGGCCACAGCTGCTAAGTGTGGCGCTTTGCAATTAATATGTGCTGTCATAGTCAGCACATACCGCTTAGCCATGTCATTGTGGGGAGCCACCTCCCACACATCGCGATGGATCACCCAATCCCACAGGCCCGGTTGGATCTTTATAGCAGGGGCCCATACTTTTTTGATTGGACCAAAGGCCGTGAAGGAGCAGGCTATATCTGGAATAATGGCACTTACTGCCCCCCCTGGTGTCTGTCCCCCCCCCCTCTCTGCAGCAGGGTCCCCCAGCCCCTTTTCTCTCCCCCCTTTCTGCCAAGACCTCCCCCGCCCTGTATTTCTATTGTACAAACCCCCAGAGCTTACTGCTCCCCTGCCCCCCAAATCTCCCCACCCCAGGGGGGGCTGTGATACCGGAGCCTCCAAATGTCCCCTCGTGGTGGGTTCAGCTGACGAAGGTGAGTGAGAAGATCAGGCAGTGTCACGAGAACCTGGACGAATGAACGTTGGGGGGAAAGTTGGCGAGACAGAAAGACGGGATTAGTCCAACTAGCCGGACGCCGGACAGACCCCACAGGCCGGGCTGGGGCCCACCAGGGACACGGGAGAAGTGGGGGAGCAGAAATCCATGACCCAAAATTGGGGTGTCGGAAACAAGGCCAGAACAAACCCCTCGTTTCACACGGCGCCTGCCACGGCTCCCCTGGTTCCTGCTCTGCTGTGTCTGTAACAGCCGGTCCCAGGGGTCAATGGGGGGTTTGCCGTGGGGCTCAGCAGGCTGCGGGCTCTGGACCCCACCCTGGCCCGTGTTTAACCCTGTTCAGTGTGGGGCAGGGGCTGGGGTGTGTTCACACTTTGGGCCCTTTACTGCGTCTCCATGAACACAACAGGGCCCAGAGTGATTTAGCCGCCGGCACTTCTGGGCGTTTAGGGGGACCTGGCTGGGGGAAGCCAGGAGTTTGGGGGAAGTAGGTTGGGGGTGTTGGGAGGGGGGTTGAGGGTGCCGGGATGGGGGACAGAAGTTTGAGGGTAGACAGGCTCCCCACAGAAGGTCAGAGCCGGGGAGGTAGGAGTGTTGGGGTGTCTGAGGGGGGAGGGGAATTGCTACCCCTCAGCAGCTTCCCCTCTCACTGCCCCCCTCCTATTCCTTCCCCCTCAAACCTGGGTCCCCCATTTTCTTTCTGCTTAGTTTCCTGCCCCCTAACCCCCATCTGCCCCACATTCCCTGCCCCATAATGGCCCCCCCATGACTCACCTTCCCCTTTTCTCTTCCTCCTCTCCACCCCTCTAGATACTCTTGCCCCCCCTCCACATTCCCAGCCCCCCAATGGGGGATTGGGACACAGGCCAGGGGGCAGAATGGGGGGCTGAGGGGCCCAATGCGTGAACATGGGGGGTGAAGGGCAAAGGAGCTGGGGAGACAGAGCTGGGGGATCTGCCGGAGTCGGGGTTTTCTTGAGCTCTGTCCCCATGTTCTGGCCCCCTCTCCTTTCTGGGGGCTGGTCACCCCCCCAGCACCCCGGGTGTCTGTTTCACAGCACCCTGAGGTCGGAGAGGGAAGCTCGGCTCAGCTGCCAGCCCCTGTGAGCTCTGCCCCAGGCCCTGAGCTGCGCAGACCCACTACCCCAGGGATGGGCTGGGGAAGGGACACGGGGCCTTTTACCTCTAGGGGGCTGGCTCTAATCTGTGTCCTTTTCTCTAAGCACCAGACCCCACCCACAACCAGCCCCCTGCCCCTCCAATCACTAGACCCCACTCCCCTCCCAGAGCCGGGGTATATTACTAGATAGCTACCAGGGTATCAGGTTTATGCCAAGTATCACTGGCAGTAACAGAAACAGGAAGTGAGCTCTGGCTCTGGGCAGACTTCCCCTTTTCACGGATTTACCGGCTGCTCCTTTAACAACTCAGGATCTAAATTTACCCCTCCGTCCACCCCCTCACAGGTGCCAGAAACCACAACCCTGCCCAGCCCCCTGTCCCGTCTCTGTCCTGTCTCTGTGCCACATCACTCAGCTACAGGGCTGGCACAACCNGTAGCCACCAGGGTATCAGGTTTATGCCGAGTATCACTGGCAGTAACAGAAACAGGAAGTGAGCTCTGGCTCTGGGCAGACTTCCCCTTTTCACGGATTTACCGGCTGCTCCTTTAACAACTCAGGATCTAAATTTACCCCTACGTCCACCCCCTCACAGGTGCCAGAAACCACAACCCTGCCCAGCCCCCTGTCCCGTCTCTGTCCTGTCTCTGTGCCACATCACTCAGCTACAGGGCTGGCACAACCCATTAGGCGACCTAGGCGGTCGCCTAGGGTGCTACTATTTGGGGGGCGCCGGCGCCCCAGTCGTCAGCGGAATTTTGGGGGCGGGACCTTCCGTCGCCCCTGTTGGGGGCGGCATTTTGGGGGCGGGACCTTCCGCTGCCTAGGGCGCCGAAAAAGCTGGTGGGGCTCCTGGCTCAGCTAAGAACCACGTCAGCAGCAACGGTATCTGAGAAGGAGGTTGGCCAGGCCCCTCCACATACTGGGCCCAGCTGGGTGAGAAAGGAATCTCTGTCCTGCTCCATGGGAGAGGTTCACTCCATGGGGGGCACTGTGAGTGTGGGGGGGATCCCTCCTCTGCTCTGAGCTGCTGCTCCAGGGAGGCTAGACGGGCCTGTTGGAAAAGGTCAGGGCAGCCTGGGCACCTCTTGACGCCTCCTGAGATTCCCCCTTTCCCAGCTGGTCCCTGGACTGGGCAGCTCCCATGTGGAGCTGGGAGGTGATGGGGGGACCAGGCAGCTGCAGGAGGGGATGTGGGTTGCTGGGTGTTGCAGGGATCTGGTTTTGCTCTGACCACGGTAGATTTGGGCTGGAGATTGCAGAGAAACCATCTGATGGGAAGAAAGGGGCCGAACGCATCACGGACTTCCTGGGGCTGCAGCCCCCGGCGCAGTTCCTCATTCCGCTCGCACTCGGGCCTCAGGCTGGGTGGAGCTGGGCACCGGGCTGTTGGTGGCAGCGCTGAGGGGCCCCCCACTGCCCCGTCAGGGCGTCTGCTCTCACCGTCCTCCTCCTAGGTGAGTATCGGAGACAGCCAGGGCGTGTGCCCATGGGGGAGGAGGGGTCTGAGATCAGGGTGTAGGATCCAGTTGCTCTGGGATCTGGTCACTAACGAGCCGTCTCCTCTCCAGGCTGCTGGCTGGCCGGGCACAGTGGGGCGTGGGGAGGTGAGTATCAGTCTGTGGGGAGGGTGGTAACATCAAGGACGGGGGAGGGGATCCATGGGGTGGGGAAAAGAGGAACTGAGCCCTGAACCTTCCCCAAAACTCAACCCAAACTCCCCCTGTGAGCTCAGACCCGGCCCCGTTCTTCTGTGCCCCCAACGCACCCATGGAGTAACTAGGAGCTGAATCTGGCTCCCAGGGTCTGACAAAGCAGATGGGAACTGTGCCCTGATTCAATGTCCTGCCTCCCACAGGCTGTGAGGATCCGGGCGCGGGGGGGGGATGGGGCAGCACGTGGATTTATTTCAGCTCCTACAAACGCTAACAGGGCGCGTCTGTGGGCTCTAGATTCCCTCGGGGAAACGAAATGTTCCCGGTCAATGCAGCCATGGGCAGAACCCCCCAGATCCTCCCCTGCCCCGAGATCCACCCCCAACAGCTCCCTCCCCTGCACTCACAGCCCCCCCGTTCCCAAGGCCTGGGGAAAGGTGGGTCTTGTGCGACTCCTGCCGGTCACAGACTATTTCCAACCCTGGGGCAGGGGGTCAGAGCTGCAGGGGGCCCACTGGGGCCAGGGGGGGAGGTGATCTCTCATGCAGCCGGGCCCTGAGCTACGTCTGGGTGAACCCCCTGCCCCCGAGCCCCATGGGCAGCCAGTGCCAACCCTGGTAGGGGACAGACTCCTAGAGAGGCCGAATGACGGATGGACTGAATTGGGGCAGGGGGAGCTGGGGGGGGGGGGGGG